>BQNB010019378.1:0-43080 GCA_026074375.1 Tanacetum coccineum | reverse complement strand
TATTTATTAAACCTATGAATTTCACTCAACCATTGTGTTGACTTTTTAGCATGTTTATCTCAGGTTATTGAAGCAATATATGGTATGGAGTAGCATGGACTCGAAGATGGCTAAAACTTGTTATCATTCACATTGTATGTAACTAGATTTTGGGACCTGCCTTTGTAAAACTTTGATTTGAAATGAATGATAACGTATCTTTTGAACAAACGTCTCTTTTGAGTCATTTTCTATGATTATGATTGTTGTATCCATGAAGTAATACCCCAGATTAGCTTCCGCTGCTATATTTGTAAAAATAGGGGTGTTACAATGAATTATCAAAGTGTTAAACGTTTTGATTTATATCAAACACTTTGATTGATTTTCAAAAGGTTTTATGGTTACGGTCATTATACCCAACAACCAACTAATCCACGATGGAGATGAAGTTATAAGGTGGTTAGGGTTAGGTGTGAGTCCTAATGAATAGATCTTCTTAGCTTGTTAAGGCTTAGTTAACTTGAATAGATTCAAACTAATTATATGAGAAACAATAATTATAAATACTACAAGTTATGCGGAATCTAACTTGTAATACTAAGAAGAACAATGTAAACAAAACTTTAAATATATATTGATTGCAAATATTCTGCCTAGGTTACAGAATAGCTAACTATGAATTGATGCTCTAACTATGCCATAGGGTTCCTTTTATACACTAAGAAAAACCCTAATGGGCTTACAAAACGCGTTAAGTGATCATGCATATATATTCCTAATATAACTCATGCATATCACTTAAGCAGTACTAACTATATAACTAAAAGTACTAACTATTATACTAACAGTACTAACTATACTGGCAGTACTAACAATGTATTGGCAGTACTAACTAACTATAACTAGCAGTACTAAGTGTAGAAGCTCTAAATCCCAACAATCCTCCCCTAAACTTATGATTTACCTTTAAATCTCAAGTTTTTTTTGTATTTAATCTTCTAGACTGCACTTTTGAGGATTCTTCCAAACATTCTTCTACTTCTGTACTTGTGACCTTATAAATCTTAGAAGTTCAAATGCCATCACATTTTCATGATCAACCTCTAGTTTTCTGCTTAACATCTTTGATAGCATTTCTTGAATAAGTGGATACTTCTTCTCTATCATCATGTGAATGGCAATTCCATTGTTCATCAACAAAATATGAATTCCACATGAATCAAATAATCTCCAGCTTATCAAATTATATTCATGTTGATTCCTCCAGACTTCATCTTCTTCATCAGGCTCAAATAGGATCTTCACATCTACCCAAAGCATTAAGTCATAACCTTCTAGACTTGATGTCATAGCTTTAACTAGCCTGTGTAAGTCTAATACATCCTGTTTGTCAAAATCATCAAGCATCTCACTGAAGATCTTGTAATTCTTGGAACTTTCATCTGCCCTGAAGATTTGATAATTCTTGGAACTTTCAACTATTGGATACTTAGTAGCTAAAGATTTAATTTCCATAGCAAATTCTTCTCTTGGAACCAGATCTAAATAGGCTTTAAGTTCTCCCTTCTCTACATCATCTTCTATCTTTTGCCTTTTGTACTTTCTTTACTTTTCTTTTCACCTGCTCTTTTCCTTGCAAGTGATTTCTTCCTGCTTCCTTTCTTTTCACTATCTTTTTCTTTTTCAGAATCCACGGGTGCAAAGGGTTGAATTTGATCCCATACTTTTTCAAATATAGGTCTAATGTCTTCATACTTCATTCCATTGAAATAATTCATCTTGTATCCTCCCTGATTCTTCAAGTACATAACCATGTTCTTCCTAACTTTAGCTACAGAGTATGGTCTATTCAGCTGAGCATGGTATCTTAACACTGCAGGATCACTCTAGTCAATTTGCTGAGATTGAGTAGGTTCAGTAGCAACTTTTTCCCTTTCATCCAACTGTTTTTGAATTTCAAGAGCTGCTTCAAAGTTAATCCTTTCTTGTTCTTGTTATGCCATAGCTTTTGCTTGTTCCTCCTCAAACACTTTCTTAGCTAACTCTTTATCCATACTCATCTGCACTTGAACCCTCTTTTTGACTTTATTTGGAGGCTCAGACTCTTGCATAATTGCTTTCCCTTTGTCTTTTGCCTTTACACCAGCAGTACTACCCAATTCACTGACAGTACTAACATCAGCAGTACTAACTGTTCTACTGGCAGTACTAACTCTACCACTGCCAGTACTAACAGATCTTCTTCTTCTAGTGTAAGTTTGAGCAGTTTCAACACTTCTTCTTCTTTTAGCTGCATCTACAAGAGCTGTAGCTACACTAAACACTCCTGATTGCTCTGCTGGTAGATCATAAATCTGAGTATCATCATTCCCCCCTCATCTATAGCATGTGGAGGAATTAAAGAAATTCCAGCATCCATGTCAAGCTCTTCAATCAAACTCCTCCCCTGTTTGGAAGGATCCTCCAAGTCTTCTTCATCATCAGATTCCACCATTCTTGCCCTTCTTCTAGATTTACTTGCCTTCACAATATGTTCTAACTTATTCACCCTTCTAATAAGCTGTGTGAGAGCAGAATTGTAGGTTTGTTTGGTTTCTTTTAATTCAGTCTCCAAACTCTGCACTTTGTTAGACAATGAGGTACACAGATCCGTCAATTCATTAAGTGATATATTACCCTCATCACGTCTAAGTGAGTGAACATTGTGGGGAGGTGATTCATGGGGCATTGGAACAACCTCCTCTGCATCAGGTGTGGGTTGAGTGTTTGGTGGTTGTAAGGTTGATGAGGTATTGACTGGTGTATATGTTTGGGGTGATAATGATGGTGAAGATGTTATTCTGGATGGAGAAGTTTTAGGTGCACTGATCATAGTAGGAAATAAAGCAAAATCTATTCCAGAATAACCCCTTGAAACCCTTTTCATATTACTAAATACTTTCTGTGTAAGGATAGGAGTAGGATATGTTTATGTGTGGGGTTGAAGGAGTCTCTTTTGCTTGTTTAAACAGATTTGGATAAATCTTGGATACATCAAAAACTTGTGTGGGTTTTCCAGATTCTTAATCATAGCATTAAAAATTAGTTTTGAAAAATTGTAAGTTATGTTTGTGGCCAAGCAAATTATAGCAGTTGCTATATTGCTACTAAACTGCTCCCAAATAGTTTTCTTAGGGCTTAAGTATTGGAGGATAGTATGAATTAAAAACTTCCACTAAGGAGAAAAATAACCCATTTGAAAAGTGAGTTTATCAGAATCAGTCACATACCCCATTAGAGCAAGTTGCTCAAATATCTCAGAATTGGGTAGAGTAGTAACACCACCATTGTCCTCTAACTTTAGATGTCTTCTTAGAGAGGCTTCAATAATAGTTTTTACTTGTCTATCAATTGTAGCAGGTAGTTCTACATCTCAATTAGCACTTGTTCCAGCAGTAGCTATTCTCCAAAATTGCTTAATAAAGGAAACATATATTGTTGGATTCTCTGTGAGGGCATACTGGATGTGACTAGCATTCAGAAAATCAATGATCTGATGAAACCCTTCACTCCCTTCAGACTTCTGTAAGTAGGCCACCATGTTATGCTTGTCGCAAAACTCTAAATTATCCATGTGATTAAGAAAATATTAAATAAACTTCTGGGATGAGCTCGTTTATGTGAGTTTGAAATCTTGGCAGAGTTAATTGAGATTATATTGAGAGCACTTAGAGTTGTAATTTGACCAACTGAATGAAATTTGATCTTATCTTAAAGAAATCTTACTATTTTATAGAAAGATCATGAATTTCCAATTAGTCAAATCCTATAGGCTATGTTGTTGGCGGAAATATCTCAAAGGCTATATTAAAATAAAGAAATTCTGTTATGACTCAAAACAGTACTAACGGTAAGGTAGCAGTACTAAGTTTAGCCTAACAGTACTAACTTTAAGCCTAGCCCTATTAACTTTTCCCAGCAGTATAAAGATATGCCTGGTAGTACTAACTTAATACTAGCATTATTAAGTTTATGCCAAGCAGTATTAACTCCAATCTCATTCCAATGTAGATTCTCACAATCTCTCTTTCTGTTTTTATACTCATAATATCTCTCAATTCTTTTTGCTCACCAATTTACTCTTTTTGTTTTTAAGCACATAACTTCTCTCTTTTCTTTTATGCTCACCAAAATCTCTCAATTATCAGACAATTTTGTACAAGGTGCCATCAATTCTTTTAGTTCCATACTGTCCTCCCCACTTTCAAGTGTGTTAACTCTTGAGAGAGGTGGGTCATTGGACTTTTAGATGCAGCCTCAAACCTAGTTGGAGCATCTACATCCACAATGTGGTTTCTTGGCACTTGGGACCACTACCTGAGCCAATTCCCTAAGAACTTAGCTCATTAAGTGTTGCCATGGATTGGGTCTTAGTTTATGTTACCACTGTCTTCTTCTGCTGCAAAGCCATAAGCAGTAGTGGCAGCCCTTTCCATTCTGTCACCCAACTCCTTATGGACAGCCTTGTCACCAACCTTTACAGGGGGACCACCAGACTGAAGTATCTTAGTGTCCTGACCTCTTTTTCCTGGCAGTACAAATTATCCTTAGCAGTATTAATATTTATCATAACAGTTTTAACTCTGTCTTCAATAATTATACAACAACATGCCTCTATTCATCACAAGCACACTAGAAAAGACTAGATAGACATGTGAGAATTCACGAGGATCTATATTTATGTATAACCCATGAATATAAGTTAAGAACTGTTAAACCTCCCCTCAACCAATGTAGCTACAAATTAAGCATACCAAAGGCAACAAAACCTCCATTAATATCTTGATAGTTAGTAAGTAAGGCTATGTTCCCTGTAACATTATGATCTGTATGTATCTTGACCATCTCAATCAGTCTCTTCTCATAAGAGTCTCTAATGAAATGATGCATGATCTCTATATGCTTTGTTTTAGAATGATAGACAGGATTCTTGACAACACAAATAGCACTCTCATTGTCAACATGAATCTTTGTCTGCATAAAATTAAGTCCATAATCCAACATATGATTTTGGATCCAAAGCACTTGACCACGAGCAGTGAGAAGGAAACAACAATGTATTCACTTCAGTAGTTGAGTTAGCATCACAGTTGCTTTTTTACACTGCCAAGAGATTAACTTGAACCAGAAGAACATTGACAACCTCATGTGTGGGGATTTCTTTTCACAAGCTGACACCTGCATAGTCACTGTTTGAAAAAGCTTCCAATATAAGAGGAGAGTCCTTAGGATAGCAAAGGCCCAATTTGGGTTGACCTTTTAGGTATCTAAAGATTCTTTTTACTGCATTCAAGTGGGAAACTTTTGGCTAAACTTGAAATCTTGAGCAAGCAACACACAACAGAGAACATAATACTGGTATAGGGATTGTAAGTTACTTGAATGACCCAATCATGACCTGTATAAATTGAACTCAAACATTCCTCACCATCTTCATCCTTTGTCAAGCCTTGTTGAGTTTCGATAGGAGTGCTAGCTGTCCTTATTACTGCAAAGCCCAAATTTCTTCAAGATTTCACATCAACATAGTGTCCTGACTAATGATTTCCCACTCTTTCTACTTGACTTGGTAAAACCAAGGAAGAAAGTTAGTTCTTCTAGTGAACTCATCATGAAACACTATTATGCATTATCTGCTCAAACTCAATCACATAATAGACTTCTTAGATTGAACCAAAGATGATGTCTCTTACATAGACTTAAACCAGTTGATTATCACCCTTAGTCTCTTATGAACAAAGTCTTGTTCAATTTGTCCCTATGAGATCCTTTATCGAGTAGATTAGGGAGAGAGTGTCTCATACCAAGCTTAGGAGCTTGATGTAGACCAGATAGGCTTTCTCCACTTTGTAGACTGTTTTCTGGAAATTCTGGATTTACAAACCTGGAGGTTGACAACACAATATTAACCTCCTTTCTATAAATGCCATAGAGAATAAGCACTTTTAACTTTTTCTGGTACACAGGAATTTTCATAAATGATTGCAATTGCTACAAATATCCTAATTGCTTCAACTCCTCAGACATCGGAGTAACACTCTTCATAATCAATGCTTTCTTGTTTATACCCTTGTGCTACCAGTCTGGCTTTGTTTCTTACAACTATTCCCCTTTTCATCCGTCTTATTTCTATATACACCCACTTTGTACCTATAGCTTTTTTGCCACTAGGTAGTCAACTAGTGTCCAACCTTTGTATCTTGAACTAAAGTAGCTCCTCTTGCATTGCTTCAACCAATCTTTCTCATCTCAAGGGCGTGAGTATCTTTGTGGGTACATGTTGAGAAAGGAACAGAGAATAAGAAGTTCTGGAAATTCTTTGTGATTTGTCTCTTCTTGCTTTTTGGATGTAGTATCTGAGCATGCTCACCAGAATTCTTCTTTGTCAATGCCCCTTGTTTGTACTACTGACTTTGGATCCCCAATAATCTGATCTTTAGGATGAGTAGAGTGTACTTTAGTTCCGGGAATAGGACTGACAACAATGGAAGGTTCCATGTTGTTCAATTCAGCTTCTGCACCCACACTTTGATCAGCATAAGGAGTATTGAGAGTTTCTAAGTCATGATCATCATAGGCATTGCCAAAAATGCAGTACTTCGAATTTCAGTAGTATCCTCCTCAATTCAGGCATTTAGGAGGATCATGAGAAAGATTAGCAACATCAATAGGAAAAGATCTACCAAAAGGAACAAATGAGGGTCCACTTAATGGTCCAACAGGACTAAAAGTCCTGGATACACTAGCATTATTAACTGGTGTGCTAACAGTATTAAAACTGTTAGTACTGCTAGCTTTAGTAATCCTCTCCTGAAGAAGTTGGCTATCACACTAAGCTTCAAATTCTTTTCTAACAGCATCTGATTGCTTTTTAGCTTCCTTCTCTTGATCCATCATCGTATCAAGAACATTCTTCAAGGCTTGATCATACTCACTTGCTGGTTCTTGTATAGTCTTTTTTTACAAGCATTCAATTCATACTGTATCATCTTTAGCCTTGTCATCTGATCTCTTGTAGTTTGAAGAGATAGATGACCATAATAGAACACAATATATTGTTGAGTAGACACATTCTCTCCTTCAGTTTGTCCAGCATCAACATTTTTCTTCAAACTTGTATTGCCATTAGTTTCTTGTGGACTTGCATTTTTGTTAGTTTGATTCCCTGCAGTAACTTGTTGATAATTCATAGAATTTTTTAAGGAATCAATATCAAAAATCCAGTTAGGTCCTTGCCCTGCAACATTTGGTTTATTTTCAAGAAAGTTTACACGCAGATTCTCTTCAACTTTTTTGGTTTCAGTTTTTTAAATACCCTGGAAAGCCTTGATCTATTAACAGTGCACTAACTAATAAACCCTTCCTCAGCCTTCCATCAAAAACTCACCTAAAGGTTATAGGGTATCTTTGGATAGTAAAATGAATCCAAAAAGTCTCATTGAAACATATGCTTGGTGATCTGCCAATATTAGTTTATAGGGTGTCTTGTTCGGAGGGCTTGGTCTCTATAAACCTATTCAAGACACAACAAAGCTAGTATTAACTGCTTCAGCCCAAAAATATTGTAGGTTAGAATGTGAGTCTACTTTGCATAGTCCTAGCTGCCTCAATCAGGGTCCTATTTTTTCTCTCAGCAACTCTATTTTGTTGTGGAGTTCTAGCAACACTATATTCCTTTTTTATCCCTTTTTGCCCATAGAATTCATCTATTTCTCTGTTTTTGAATTTTGTCCCATTATCAGACTTGATTACTTTAACCTTATGGTTTAATTGGTTTTCTACTTCTGTTATAAATTTCTTAAGAAATTCCACTAGTTTTCACTCTTTAGTGGCTAAGAAGAAAACCCAGTTAAACCTACTAAAATCATCAGTCACTACAAGGCAATAGGTCTTATGGTTGATACTCCTTACAGATGTTGGTCCAAATAAGTCCATATGCAACATCTGTAAAGGTTGGCTGATAGAGCTCACATGTTTGGTCTTACAAGTGCTTTGTCGTTGCTTTTCCCTTCTAATCAAGGCACACAAGTATGGTCATTTTCATAAGTCTTTGAGGGAAGACCACTTACAAGGTTTCCTTTCACAAGTTTATTCATTGTTTTAAAATTCACATGACCCAGTCTCCTATGCCATAGTTTAGACTCTATGACCCATCCTCCTATGCCATAGTTTAGACTCATCAATTATGGCTTTTGCAAATAAACAAGTTAATCTCTAGAAGGAAACAACATTCTTTAAATCAAAGATGTACATATTGTTTTCCTGGGGACTCTAAGCAGTACTTGACTTTCATCAATTAGCTTAAAGTCAGGAGACAAAACAAGACATTCAGTTTCAGTGAAAAGAACACTGTTTTTCTTGTCACACATTTGTGAGACAGAGGGAAGAAGATTAAACTTCAGTCTTCAACAAAGAACACATCTCAAAGTCTTTTTTATTAGTTCTTATCTTACCAATACCTGTTTTCTTACCACCTCTAGTACTTCTACCAAAGGTAACAAAACCTCCATCAATATCCTGATAGTCAGTAAGTAAGGCTTTGTTCCCTGTCATATTCCTGGAGCATCTCATGTCAAACTATTCCTTTTGTACGTTTAAAGCTTGTTATGGATTCCCCTGCACCAAAATAGAGTTAGTTTCTCCTTGGGGACCCAAGCCACTTATTTGACTGAGTCTGCTTCGTGGATCATTTAATTTATCTTTTGAGATCCATGATCTCTATTTGTCTTTGGAGCCTTGTGTAATTCAGTCATTTAGGTCTCCAATCACAAACATGCTGGGCATTAATAGCAGTGACCCTATTTCCCTTAACAGTACTAACTGCTGTTTGCCTAGCAGTATTAACACCATTGACTCTAACAGTATTAACTTTTTCTTTCGAACCCTTGGTATTAAGTACTGCTTGATTTTAAAAAGGCCTTCTAATAGGTGAAACGTGACTTTGAAAAGTATTTATTTTTGATTTTGAAACATTTACTCTATTTTTTGGGGTAGCAGTATTAACATACTGCTTGGCAGTACTAACTGGTATTCTTCCAGACCTAGTTAAGACTGCAGTTGGAACAAATTTATTTTGATGATTTATTCTTTAAGTGTTGTTCCAAATTGGTCTAACTTCCCTATAACCAGTACCCTTTCCCTTATCATTCAAGACAGATTTTTTAGACATTCTCTTTTCATGAAAATCACAGTCTTTTATTAGATGGTTGTAACTGCCACAAACAAAACAAGCTTTCTTAGTAAACCCAAAACCTAACCCCAGTTTTTGAGTCATCTTCCCATTCCAATCTTTTCTATCTACCTTAGGAGATTGAGTGACCATCCTAGGTTTTACAACTTGTTTATCATATTTAACAGGTTCATTCCTAGCTTTAGTAAACTCAATCCTTTTAAAACTAGGTTTGACTGTTGTTTGGACATCATTAGATTGAGAAATATCTTCATCATCATCACTGACCCAATCTTCATTGATAAATCCAATAGGCCTAACAGATTCAACTCTAGGCATTTCTATACTAGTATTGCTAGGTGGAGTGTTACTTGTTTCAACTTGAGACACACTAGCACTAGTCTTATTTGCTATAGGCCTATAAACAGAATCATCAAATCCTGCAAAAGATAAGTCAGCTAGTGGAGGTATGTAGTTCCCGAGTAAGTGGGAAGTGGGACAACTTGATATTCATTAAATTTTTTTTGAAAACCTTCATTTGTGTGATTGTCATCACCATCACTTGAACGACTATCAAAGACACTATTTAGTAATTCACTATCACTTTCATTCAATTGATCTCCATAACCCAGACCAATGTTATCTTTAGTACTTAATTGACTATTAATTAGTTTATTTAAGTTTTTAGAAGATGTTTCAAACTGTTCTAGTTTAGCTTTCAAAACTTCTTTTTCTTTTAAAGTTTGTTCTAACTGATTTGTAAGTCTAGTGACAGCATTACCTTTATCTTTTACTTCAAACTCTAATACTACGATCTTTTCCTTATAGACAGCTTTATTTTTTTGTCATGAAACAATAATGTGCCTCTACAAATTCTAGGCCTAACTCGATAAGTAAATTTCGTAGACTAGCCTTACTAAGAGTTTGTCTTTGTTCATCAAACTGTTTTGAAGTTTTCCATATGTTTTAACACAGTTTTTAGAACAAGATTGTACCTCTGTGTTAGATCCTGAAGTGTAGGACATAAGAGCAAATTCAGTTGGTTCATCTTGAGCTATATAACTCCAATCATATCCCAATCCATCTTGCACAATCAAAGAATTGACCTAAACAACCAATGCATCAGAGGTCTCTACTGGTACAGTTCTTTTGGTGTTGTCCCTGCTCCTATACCCTACATCTCCATTCATGTTCCCTTGATTTCTTGTTGCTCTACATTCCCTGTCAAAATGGCCCCTTCTATGACAGTTAAAGCATTCAACCTTGGTTTTGTCAAAACCTACAGGTTCTTTGCCATTAAAAATTAACTTTCTTCCAGTCTTCTTATAGAATCTCTTTACCCTCATAGAAAGCATGGCCACCTGCCATTTAAGATCCATTTCTTCCAAATCATCATGATCAATCTGCTCTAAGTCTTCATCATCCAGTTGTGGACTATTTGACTGATTAGCAAAGAATGAGAACATTAGATCATCAGTATATGATGATGAAGAGACTTGTACTTGATAATTATGGCCTGATGCAGTAGAAACACCATTAGCTGTATCAACTTCATTAATACTGTTAGGGTCTTCTGCAGAGAGAAAGGTTACATTATGAGAGTTTGAAAATGATCTAGATGAACTTTTGATGTTAGATTTAAACACTTTGAGGTTATTGTACAGATCATCTATATCCAAATCATCTATACCAGTTTAGTTCCTCATAATTAAAGCAACATTATTCCATGATGAAGGTAGAGATCTTAAAATTTTCTGATTTGCATCTTCATTAGAGACAGCTGCACCATGAACTTCTAGTAGGCTGATAAGTTTTTAAAACCTATCATGTGCTTTATCTAGGCCTTCTGTGTTAGATACAAAAAAGTTTTCAAATTGTTGCTTCAAGACATTCTTCTGCATCTTCTTGATTCAAACTATTACCACCGTTCCTACTATTGATAGCTAGTCCACAAAAGTCGGTTTTGCATCCTTTATACCATGGAACCTCAGTTGATATTCATCAGGAATAGCCAAAAGCAAAATACTTTTAGCTTTTCTTTCTCTTTGTCTTTGTAATAGTGCTTGAGCAGTCTTTGGAGGTACTTTAGTTTCTACACCATTTTCATCTTTTGTTGTTTGCACAGGTTCATCACCATTCATGATTATTTGCCACAATGCATAATTAGTGTTTGTAAGGTATTGCTCCATCCTCATGCTCCAAAGGGTGTATTTACCTTTCTTGAGAATAGGTAGTTTTACAGAAGATACCACATGGGCAGATTTTACTGGGTGACCATTTGTGGTGCGGTTCTTTCACACAGACATCTTGTATTGTGGTAGAGATTGGTTCGGATCATGAGTTCTTCTTATTTCAGAGTTTCTCTACAAGCTCTTGTACACTTGTGAGGCCCCAATGAATTGATCTTGTAGCTTGTTAAGGCTTAGTTAACTTGAATAGATTCAAACTAACTATATGAGAAACAATGATTATAAATACTACAAGTTATGCGGAATCTAACTTGTAATACTAAGAAGAACAATGTAAACAAAACTTTGAATATATATTGATTGCAAATATTCTGCCTAAGTTACAGAATAGCTAACTATGAATTGATGTCTCTAACTATGTCGTAGGGTTCCTTTTATACACTAAGGAAAACCCTAATGGGCTTACAAAACGCGTCAAGTGATCAATGGGATAATCTATTCCTAATATAACTCGTGCATATCACTTATGCTCTAGTTACTAACTCTATAACTAACAGTTACTAACTATTAACTACTTGCACTAACTATACTAGCAGTACTAACTAACTATAACTAGCAGTACTAAGTGTAGAAGCTCTAAATCCCAACATTAGGTATACGTCCAATAATCCAACCAGAACCAGAGGGATCTACCCAAGAACATTCCATTAGATAGAATTAGAAGTCCTTAGGAAATATGGAGTTGAATGAAAATAAGGGGATAATGTTGACTAAGGCATGAGCTAGCACCGAAACAATCACAACAAGGTGCTAGTAATGATGTCTTGGTAAACATTGAAGGGGTTAAAGAATGAAAAAGAATTGTAAACATAAAGGGTGAAAATAAAGAAGCCCTTCTTACACCTTAGGCAGAAACCGGGTCAATTCATATGCTATCAGAATCACAAAGATGATTTCTGATATTGAAGATAAACATCATGGACCCAATGATACAATGAATAACTCTTCCCAGCCACTCAAGATCTCTCAAAATATTCTTGTTTCATTTCCCACAAAGATAAACATGTTATCTATCGACTTTCTCACTTTGAGTTAGTTGGTATTGAAAAGGTGGTAGTCAACTCCAGCCTTTGACCACTAAAACCAAAATGCACTTATTGAGTCTAGAGCCAAAAGATATCAATGTAAATCTCATTAGGACATAATTCCAAGATACACTTGTTGTTTCACAAGCAAAGGCCAAAAATAACCTGATTGCTTCAACCCTAGCAACAGGAGCAAAAACCTCATTATAATCAATGCCTTCTTCTTGTTTATACCCTTGTGCTACCAGTCTGGCCTTGTTCCTTACAACTATTCCCATTTAATCCTTCTTATTTCTATACACCTACTTTGTACCAATAGCCTTTTTGCCACTAGGTAAGTCAACTAGTGTCCAAACCTTTTGAATCTTGAATTGAAGTTGCTTCAACCCAACTTTCATCATCAAGGGCTTGAGATATCTTTGTGAGTTCATGTTGAGAAAGTAAACAAGCAAATAAGTAGTTCTGGAAATCTTTGTGATTTTTCCTTCTCTGCTTTTGGATGTAGCTAATCATAGCATGCTCTCTAGAATTCTTCTTTGTCATGCCCCTTGTTTGTACTGCTGACTTTGGATCCCCAATAATTTAAGCTTTAGGATGAGTATAGTGTACTCTAGTTATGGGAATAGGACTGAAAATAGTAGAAGGTTCTATGTTGCTGAAACCAGCCTCTGCACCCACACTTTTATTAGCATAAGAAGTATTGAGACTTTCCAAGTCATGATCATCATAGGCATTGCCAAAAATGTCAGTACTTTGAATTTCAGCAGTATCCTCCAATTCAGGCATTAGAGGATCATGAGGAAGATTAGCAACATCAATGGAAATGATCCACCAAAAGGAACAAATGATGGTTCACTTGATGGCCTAATAGGACTAAAAGTCTTGGATGCACTAGCAGTATTAACAGGTGTGCTAACAGTATTAAATCTGTTAGTACTGCTAGCTCTAGCAATCTTTTCCTGAAGAAGCTGGCTATCACATTGAGCTTTAAATTCTTTTCTAACAGCATTTGATTTCTCTGTAGCCTCCTTCTCTTGATCCATCATCTTATCAAGAACATTCTTCAAGGCTTGATCATACTCACTTGCTGGTTCTTGTATAGTCTTTTTAAAAGCATCATCATCAACTGTATCATGCTCAGCCTTGTCATCTGAGCTCTTGTAGTTTGAAGAGATAGATGACCATAATGGGAACACAATATATTGTTGAGTAGACACATTCTCTTCTTCAGTTTGTCCAGCATCAACATTTTTCTTCAAACCTGTATTGTAATTAGTTTCTTGTGGACCTGCATTTTTGTTAGTTTGATTCCCTGCAGTAACTTGTTGATAATTCATAGAATTTGTTAAGGAATCAATATCAAAAATCCAGTTAGGTCCTTGCCCTGCAACATTTGGTTTATTTTCAAGAAAGTTTACACGCAGATTCTCTTCAACTTTTCTGGTTTCAGTGTTAAATACCCTGAAAGCCTTGCTATTAACAGAGCACCTAACTAAAAACCCTTCCTCAGCCTTCCCATCAAACTCACCTAAAGGTTCTAGGGTATTTAGGATAGTAAAATGACATCCAAAAGGTCTCATGAAACATATGCTTGGTGCTCTGCCAATAATAAGTTCATAGGGTGTCTTGTTATGAGGCTTGGTCACTAGAACCCTATTCAAGACATAACAAGCAGTATTAACTGCTTCAGCCCAAAATATTGTAGGTAGAAGTGAGTCTACTAGCATAGTCCTAGCTGCCTCAATTAGGGTCCTATTTTTTCTCTCAGCAACTCCATTTTGTTGTAGAGTTCTGGTAACACTATATTCCCTTTTTATCCCTTTTTGCCCACAGAATTAATCTATTTCTCTGTTTTTGAATTTTGTCCCATTATCAGACCTGATTACTTTAACCTTATGGTTTAATTGGTTTTCTACTTCTGTTATAAATTTCTTAAGAATTCCACTAGTTTCACTCTTAGTGGCTAAGAAGAAAACCCAGTTAAACCTACTAAAATCATCAGTCACTACAAGGCAATAGGTCTTGTAAGAATCATATATTTTGCTTGAGGAATCGGTATAAACACGTTATGCTTATTGAATACAATGTTTTCTAAATCTATCATGCTTGTTATGTGTTTTGTCTCCATGATTATAGAGTAGTCTATCATGTTTATTTGAGAATCATGAGAGTATTATGGATCAAACTTGGATAAACTAATGATTTTTTGGAATTAACAAATATAAACTTGATATTCTTATACTTGGATCCTTAATCATCATTTGATCACCACTCAGCCCGGATATAGGTTGAAAGGCTTCGGCTTTGTGCTTGATTTCTAGTTGTTTGTCAATGAACAACTTGATCTTAGCCTTGTGAGTATTGGCTATTAAAATGATCATTAACCCAAGAATAAAAAAATTTAATGCCTAACCTCATGTCTAACAAACTTGGTTAAGCAAGTTTATCTTTATTATTTCCAAAACATGAATCAAACTTAAATCATTTTTCATAATTAAAAGTAAAGCCGAAAGGATTTTCCATTATGAGAAATAGACAATCTTTTAAGTAAACTACCCGTTTTCTCAATCGATTATGCTAAAATTCTTAAACCCGTTATCTTCCAAGTTTGTTCTTATTTACTCTTGTCTCCCAAATAAACATTGTTTTTATATCTTGAATTTCACCCTTATCTTTAGATCGCGACAGTCTATAAGATAACTTTTTTGTAAAACAACCCGACTTTACTTAGAATTACCAATCCCGTGGAACGACCTGGTCTTACCTAAAATGTGTACACCACATACGTGGGTTATACTTTGACCCGTGTGTTTCCTTTTAAATAATCGGTATTTTCAGTCTTATAAATTTAAAGCTTTCGAAACGAATTAAAAGTTTGTGGCGCCGCTGCCGGGGATTGAAATCATTCTTAGTTAAGTCATTGCTATTTTACAAACCAAATCTTCAAAATCGCTGTATAATTTTCTAGCAAACTGGCCCAAGAAATTCAATTTTCTTAGAAAGTGCGCCGCACAATACCTTTGTGCGCTGGGTTTCTGTAATTTCAGAAAGTACGCCGTACTTACTCCAAGTACGCCGCACTTCCTGCACTTTTTCACAAACATAATCATAACTAAATTTCAAAACCAAAAACCCATTTTCAAAACTGTAAAATCAACACAGAAAACATATGGATCTTTTTCCTTATGTGCTTATTTCTTGAATTCTTGTATTCAGGTAATTTATATTCTAAAATCAAAATAAAATTTTATGACCTCAATCATTACTATATGATTATATATACATTTAATGAAAAGATAACTGATGTCTTTAAATTTTTTATTAAGATTAATTATAAAGTAATAACAAGAAAACGTTTTAAAAATTTTGAAACTGAAAACTATAAAAGTACAGCGCACTTACTCCCAAGTACGCTGGTTTTTCAGGAAAAACATAAAAAAATTGAAAAATCTTAGGAAGTACGCCGCACTACTCCAAAGTGCGACGCACTTTACTTCCTGGACAGCCAAAATTTGCCCATATCTTAATTTTCGTAAACAAATTGTTTAGTTTATTGATTGCTACCTGCTTATTAATATTATGTAAGTGTAAAAAAGTGTTATTGCATGTTTTAACTAACCCACTAACGGTTACGCTATTGTTGTTTTATCCTATAAGAGTTATGGATCCAAGTTCTAGTGTTGGAAAAACTTGTTTAGGAGAGAATGTCATTGAAATATCAAGTGACAACGCTGAAGGACATAGAGACTGGAATTCTCCAAAATATCTAGACACAGCCAACAGTGGAGGAAAAAAAGAAACAAAGGCTATGGTTTTTCACAAAATGGAGACCAAAGAGAATAGTGACAGATTTATGGCACCTTGTTTCGTTAATGGATTGTAAGCATATGATGGGGAAATAAATCTTAGAGTAGAAGAAAATATGATCTCGAATAAGTTTGCAGTGAAATTATGTCTGGAACATGAGGTGAAAAATGGAAATAAAGTGGTTAAGAAGGAATTGATCATAGCGTTGAGATGAGAGATTTATTTTGTGAAGTTTATACTCAATCCGGAAGAGAATGATGTTGAACCAGTTGTGGTTTTTGGAAGATCATTCTTGCGTCTAACCAAGGAAATTGCTGACTTCGAGAATCAAACTGTTACAATATACCTTGAACTCGATTCATTCTTGGATAGTACAGGAGAAGAAGAAAAGATTGGTGATGACTGGGATCTTTTGTTAGACAATCTTGACTTTGGAGATATCCTAGATATTGAAGGAGTTGATGTTCCGCAGTTCGTGTGTAAGATGGGGAAGAGCAGTTGAACAAAAGGAAGCAGTTAGAGAACTACAAATTGACCTATTCTGATATGGGACCCTCGATGTCTACTGAAAAACCATTGACTCAGGAGGAAGCTGAAATAAAAGCGTTGGCTATCAGTATTTGTGAAATATACTCTCTACTAGAGGAGGAGAGACCTACAATTGAGACTATGGCATACAGTGACAAGTATAAAAAGATACTTGACGGGATTTGTTTGGACAAGATGAAGCTAGATGAAATGAACAAAGAGGAGAAAGAAGCCATAATAAAATTCAAAGGAGAAGCGTTAATAGAAAAGAAGGATCTTGAAGCATTTGTGATTCTGATTTGACTGAAGGGTAAGATCAACCTCAATGCATTGGCCGACAGTGGCTCTGATATCAATGTAATGTCATACCATGTCTACAAAGAGCTAGACAGAGGGGAAGTACCATGAATGTAAAAAAGGGGATCACGATGTTAAACCACTCAAAGGCAGAGCCTATAGGGCTTCTGAGCGATGTTCTGTGCCAGGTGGGTGTAACCACCATCAAAGCAAAATTTCTCATTCTAGACATGCCAATTGATAGGGACACACCGATACTGGTGGGAAGAGGATTTTTGTACACTTGTGACAGCATAATAAACACGATAGACAAGATCACGTGCACTTTTGATGGAATCTGCCATCAAACATTTCATGCAGCCAAGACAAGCTTGGATACTACAGAAAGCGACATTGATGATGAAGAAGAGTATGTGATTCAAAGAAACAAATTTGGAGCACCGATATACAGACCAAAACCTGCTAGGTACTTAAACTGTAGCGATCCGTTGGACCGGTCTCTAGCTTTATAGGAAGTGTTGAATCTGTTCAGAAAGATCTGTGTCTAGAAGAAAGTAGTCAGTTTTCTTGGATCGTTGCCTGTCGCATTGCAACATGTTGAGTGGAAACCCGATTACATTGGATGTTTTAACAGAAAGGAGGATAGTGATGGACTGTAGCAACTTGTATAATTCAGGTTAATATTTAACTATTCGTTGGATTTGTAGACAACTATTTTTCCCTTTGACTTTTAGGTCTTGCTTGACTTACAAAAACAACCATCTAAATCACGTCTTCACGACTCGGACTCCAGAGCAATTCAATGTGAAATGGCATTCCAGACAACTTTTCAGTTTTGCCCGAGACCTGGAAACGAGCCGAAAAGGGCTAAAACAGCACCGCAAACATTATTCGAACAATATACAACGCGGACACACAAAAACAATTAAATTTGTTTTTAATTATCAGTATTTATTTAATAAAAATATTAAATAAATTAGTCATCATTTTTAATTAAAAGCGTTGTGGATAACGCGAATACTCGGGTTGAAATCCATTTTTATTTCGGACGAAGCGAAACCGGTTCATAAAATGAATAACAGATATTTTATTAAATGTTATAAAATATTTATGAAATATTATCAAGCGAATACTCATTTTTATCAGAAAAATGATTTGGAAAACAATGGCGCAAGTTTCGAGATTTGAATCATCCGTTAAGTCATTCAAACGAGTCCCGAACCGCTTTTATCAAAAAGTATATGAAAAAGTTACACATTTTACCCTCAACTTCTAATACTTGTCACATTTATTATAAAGTTTTAATATAAATATAAATTTTTATATTAAATTTCTCATTTATCATTTTCATATATAAAAATACACACACACACCCCACTTGTTCTCTCTCCCTTCATACCGCCGGCCACCACCTCCCACCTCCGGCCACCACCGCCGCCGCCGTGCCACCGCCAGAAAAGTTTTCCGGCGGAGTTTTCCGGCCAACACCAAAAATGCTCCTCTTCACCGGATCTAACCAATCCCCTACCTCACTCGCGGCCACGCGCCGCCATCCTTTCTCCGGCCGCCATGGCAGCCGCCGCTGCTGTCACCATAACACCACACCACCACTGCTAACACCACCGCCATTATCATCATCTCGTCGTCGTCATCATCATACCACCATCACCTCAGCCGCACCCACCGGGGTGCGCACGGTTGTCGGGTCAAGCCCACAAAGGGCGGGTTTGTTTTGTGGTGAAAACCACCACCAAGGGGTGGTTTGGTTCGGCTATAATAACAGTCGGGGAGGGAGTGCGTCGGGGTTGGGCATTGTACCACAAGGGGATGTTTGTTTGTTCGGTGGCATCCGCCACCATAAGGGGTGCGTTTTGTTTACATAAGCACCAAGGATGCGGGTTGTTATAGCAACAGGGGTGTTCGTTTGGAGTGGCAGCCGCCACCACGGGGTGCGTACGGTGGGCTGCCGCCACTATAAGTGTGTTTGGTTGGGTTAGATAGCCGGGGGGGAGGGGAGGTGTTCGTGTCGGGTTGGTTTGCGTTGGGTTGTTACAAAAGAAAAGGGGACGAGGGATGCTCGAGTTGGCTGTCAAACAGCCAGGGTTGACGGGCTAGGCTGCGGGGACGGCCGAGACAGCCGGGGGAGTTGGTTTGGTTGGCTGTCGAAAATAGCCAGGGGGTATGAGTTGTGTGGTTGGCTTATGTGCTAACAGCCGGGGGGGTGCGTCGGGTTGGGGTTACAGCCAAGGGGGTGTTCGTGTAGGGTTATGGCAAAAAGGGGTATTTGTTTCGACGGTGAACAGCCGGGACAGCCGGGGGTGGGGGACGGGGTTGTGTCGGAGTTGGGTTGAACAACAAGGGGCGTTTGGTTTAGGTTTAAAACAAGCTAAATGGGCCGTGGTTGGGTTAATGAGAGAGGACAGCGAAGGACGTGTTGGTTTAGCGAAACAACGAGGAAACAACGAGGGTTCGTTTGGTTTATATATATCAAAACAACAAATGAAAACAACATAAGGTTTTAATAAATATCAAAACCGGATAAATATTTATTGGTGGTTTTAATTGGTTAAATAAATATAATATTTATTAATTTGTTTAATTTAGATATAATTAATGTACATATTTATTATATCTAGAAAACGTTGAGTGTTTGAAATATAACCACCGTTAACAATTGCAACATTATATTGAATATAGGAAAGTGAGTTTTGCGGGAAAAATGGAAACGTTTATATAACGGAGGAATTCATGATGAAATTTATATTATTGTTTCTATATTTATACTGATTCACTAAAACTCTATTATTTTTAGTGAAACCGATAAAAATTAATGAAGATATGTTCTATCGATATATTAATGGTATTATACAATAACCTGGCAACAAAACGACAAAAAAACTATACTTTTTACATTGAGAATATCCATTTGACAGCGACTTGGTCAGATTGGTGGGGAAACGAAATATAAGTTTTATTAAATATTATTTTTTTTTAATTTTCAGCTAGAATGGTAACACCATAACTATTGTAAAAGTTTTACAAACGTCGTGTGTTTAATTTATAACTTAAAGACGTGTGTCTACAAGGACTTTTTAATAATTAAATGAGTTGTCGAAATAATTGGTTTAATTATTTACTCTCACTTTTTATATAATACTTGCAAAAGTATTAATACAGTTATCATTAATCCTTGAGTTGTTCTGTCGTTATTATATTAATTCGCGGTAGGAAAGTTATACAATGGTTTACTTTTCATATGTATATATATAGAAATTTTGATTACACACTTTGGGTATATTTTCAATTTATTTATTTAACCAACCACCAAACCATTACAACGTTAAATCTAAATCTTTATCAACGCGTCGCGTTGACATAACAATTTACCGGGAAACCCAAACACATTATCCTAGGCTAGTGGGACTTAGCCGTTAAGTTAAGCTGCATCTTCTCGATCGAGCCGCTTCGTCTTCCGTTGTGTTGTGCATACTAGATGCCTAACTCTATCAGCTCATTCTTCATCATCTCAATGGTGCGTTCATAGCCCCATAATTTTATTGTTTTACATATATTTTTGGGGTTGTGAACATTGCGTGTGCAAATCTGTTTGCAATACTCATACAGTTTGGTCGATTACATATGGGTTTACATGAATGTTTTTCAAAATACATTTACATGATTGATTACCTGTTTGGTTTACATACTCATTTATATATCTCGCGAGGAGATACAATACTTGGTTACACTTATGAACTCGTTTTGGGATAAGAAACATATGCATGGGTTTTTATAATTGGACGCAAGTGGTTAATTTTCATGATATGATTACGTGTTTGCCTAAGTAGCGATAACCCAAATTGTGCCCCTCATCATGAACTGTTAATTTCGGGATTGTGAGCGCGAATGTTATTAATAGATCTATTGGGATTGACAATCCCCGTTCGGGTGATTAGCTATCACTGGACAAACGAACGTATACCATGTCGAACATAGGATGTTTCGGGTTAGAACATCACCACGGGCAATGTAGGCCATTAATTTGGTATTCATACACGTCAAGCTTCAGTGTCATGGACTTAGAGCAACGTAATTACATTTTTGTGATGTTTGCATTTGATGCATTATCACGGGGGAAATCTTGCGGTCCTACACTTATACATTTTAACATAAATATTTGGAATATTTTGTGATGGTTTTGATTAGCATGCATACTTCGAACAAAGGTGGTCCATTCATACATACGTTTTTGTGACTATTTGAGGATTTAAATGGTCAGACATATTTTACAACTCTTTGAATCATGACATTCATACATACGTTTTTGTGACTATTTGGGGATTGAAATGGTCAGAACCTTTGGAATTCCAAGTTGGAGATAGAGTTATGTTAAAAGTCTCGCCTTAGAAAGGCGTAATTCATTTTGGAAAACGTGGAAAACTAAGTCCACGATACATCGGGCCATTCAAAATCCTGGCTAGGATTGGTCCGGTAGCATATAAACTCGAACTACCGCAAGAATTAAGTGGAATCCATAATACCTTCCACGTGTCAAATCTAAAGAAATGTCTGTCTATCTGACAAGAACCTTGTCATCCCATTAGATGAAATCAAACTCGATGACAAGCTACATTTTATAGAAGAAAATGTTGAAATAATGGACCAAGAGGTCAAACAGTTGAAACAAAGCCGAATCCCCATTGTTAAAGTACGTTGTAAATCTCGCCGAGGGCCAGAATATACCTGGGAAAGAGAAGATCAAATGCGACAAAAGTATCCGCATATCTTCTCGGGCACATAAAACTAAATCACGAGGACGTGATTTCTCTAACGGGTGGAAGTTGTAGCAACTTGTATAATGCATGTTAATATTTAACTATTCGTTTTCACTTATTATTATCTTGATTTTAAATGATATTACTTTTATAAGTAATTATATAAATTCAATCGCCTAAGCTTAAATCGTAAACAATATTAGACTATGAATAGTCTAGGTGTTCTAGACATTTTATTTTCTTATAGTCATATTTCATATGTACTATTGCTATTTTGCTATTTTGCTATTTTATGTAAACATTGTACGTTTTACATTTTACGCAAACTTAAACCTACATTTATAGGTTTTAACAACGTCTATGTACTCCGTTAAACTTATAACTCATCTAATATACTTAATTAGGGTATATTGATATGTTTTAACATTCTTATAAGCATAGTACTTTTATGTTACCCGACTTTAAGTTTTGTGACTTAACGACTTAACATTAGTAATTACCAGGACCAAATTATACCCCCGTAATAACTTCGCAATGAAGCAAATCAACACATCACCACGTCATTAACTTGAGGTGGCATGTGACTAATAAAGCAAATCAACACATCACCACCTCATTAGCTTAAGGTGGCGTGTATGTCTAGTCACAAGGCCATATGGCTTTGTTTAAGCCTACTAAGTCTTATATTAAGACACACAAGCATGCCACATATAAGCATATAAATCTCTAACTTCACCATTAAGATACTTTCCACATAAGAAAAAAATATCTCTTGTTTCTCTCCTCTCCCATCCATACACAACATATTCACCGCCACCATTGAAGTTTTAATTCAAGCTCCAAAATATACTACAAAGATGAAGACCTAGGTGTGTATTACATAGTACAAGTATTGCTTTGAAGATTTCAAGGTTGATATAAGAGACATACAAGATTAAAGGCTGAACTAGAAGGCTAAGTACAAGAACTCTCTAAGGTTATAACAAGTTTGGTTGAAGATTGAAGACTAAGTTGGTGGTTAGAAGACTCGGGATAGTGGTTCTTGTGTTTCCATCAAAAAATTTGTAAGACTGTGTTTAGATTTCATGTTTTTCCTTTCCTTTTGATATACTACATACCTTACGCAAGTTTTATAAGTAATATGACATGATTATGTGTTGTACATACTTGTTAAATCATAAAAATGCAAGCTAAACAAGCCTTAGGTAATGGTCGTAAATTTTGTTTTAGACTAGTAGCAAACATGGAGATGTTGTGGAAAATCAGTAGGTTTTAGGTATTAGGTAAGAATATATGGATATAGCCCTATCTCTTATGATCATTTTGTCGGGTGGCTCGACCCGATACGATGTCGGATGAATTAGTTATAGCCGAAATGGCAAAGGTGCGCATATTCTGCACACCTGTAGTAAATGGCTATTATCTCCGGATTTTTGTATAGTGACCCCTAATTATGTAAAACTAAAAGTTGTAAATGACACAAATATCTAACCATACTTACTGGTTTGAGCTTAATCGGAGTTACGGTTTGAAAATGACGGCTATTTCACCGGGACTGTTGTTGGCTGTCCAAAAACAGCCATGATCTTTAATGATGTTTCGACCATTTTAAACCATTTTCACTTATACCACTTTTATGTCACTCACTTTTACCAAGATTCCTTAATGAAACATAACAAACGTTTCCATAAAACGTTTGTCTCGTTAATTACTCTTTCACATATAACTTATAAATACCAAGTACTATATTAATAGGGAATTTCATAATCATATGAGGCCTCTCCAGGGTGTCGTATCGAGGAGTTATGGATTTTTGATTTAAAGTGTCATGGCTCCTCATACGTTCACTACATGACCTCTAAATTATAATAGCTCAAATGATAGTATGATGTTATTTATAAAAGGCAATTAGCTAAATGAACTTTAGGGATACTTCATTAATGTAACAACTTAAGAATCTATGTACAACATTATAATCAAAGTCAATAACTTTATATTATCGTACCTTATTCTAAGATACGATCACTATACTTTCGTAGGTCATGGTTAAAGCCTGTGATCTCGCAATACACTATCCATCGTTATAATCCACTACTAATCACTATGGTAAGTTCATAGCCCCAACTTTATTTAATTGTTTAATAAACTCTTTGGGCTGAGATACATGCTAAAACATCTATTTACGGATAATAAATTTCAAAACTGTATGCTTTCTTTAATTTATTATTGCTTGTGTCTAAGTCCCTTCATGCCATAAGTCCCCCCAACCATCATGGACAATTAATCACTTGTGTGTGAACGCGAATATTGTGGATAGGCCTATCGGGATTGACGAATCCCGCTTGTGTTAGCCAGGTAACCAAACACACTATATTTATAACTCTAGGTATAGGGCAATTACCTACACGGGGCCGTTATTATCCTATATATCATTATTGATATATATTGTCAGTTTTATGTGCCATGAGCTTAGATGCAATAATATCTATTTATATGATGATTGTATTCGTTGTAATTGTTACTATGACTCTGAAAACTTGATTGTCCATTACATAAACCTATGAATTCACTCAACTATTATGTTGACATTTCAACATGTTTTATCTCAGGTCCTTAAGGTATAAATGAGGATACACTGAAGACGCACATAAATGTTTTGAAGACCTTGCATAACATTATCATTCGATAAAGCTTTAAAATTTTATTATGTACTACTTATGTACATTATGAAACTTGTGGAACCTTATATCAAACTCTGATATTTTGTATTATTCGAATGATAATGTATTTCAAAACATCTCATTTAAAGTCTTTTTCTATAACTTGTACTGTGTGTCATGAAGATATACCCTCGTTTAGCTTCCACTGCTATTCAAAACTGGGGGTGTTATAGATTGGTACCAGAGCTACAGTTATAGAGAACCAAGTTGCATTTTATACCTAGACTATAACTACTATTTACAGTTAAACCGTTTCACTCATTATCGTCTCACATTTCGTGTGCCATACCTATTCTTTGACACATCACTAATTTTATTCATATAAATATTTAACTAACTACAAGAACGTATACCTTTTTGTAGACATCATGTATGTACCCGCTTCTCCCGAACATGTTCCTGCTATACCCAATCAGTTACCAGTTGAACCACCTCTTGCACCAAACCCTCTCAAACTCGATAATGACAATCTTGATGCCTTCGATTATGATGAGGAAGAGGATCCGAAAGAGGATCCTGAAATGGACTTAGACGAAGAGGAAGAGGATCCTAAAATAGACGTAAATGATGATGAGGAGGAGGAGGAGGAACCACTTCCTGCATCCCCACCACCATTGTCTCCACTACAAACACCACCTTCTGTGTCATAATCCTCTTCTAATTTTGATATTCCTATTACCACTACTACCACTATAGGTAGACCTTTCAAAGGTCCATTGTCTACCTACGAGGTTTGTGAACCTTCCTCCGTAACATCTGCCTTAGTCTTTTCTACAAGATACGAGCTAAACCAGTTGAGAAGGGACTTTGGCATACTTGGAAGTCGTGTTTAATCTTTGATACGGGATATGGGTACTCGTAGGACCGAGATTGCTAAAGCTCACAAAGAGGCTATTAGAGCTCGATGATGTCTAGATAAGTTCATTTTGGAGATGAGTTTTGTTATTAAGTGGGATATCCCCGAGCTGATGAATGGCTCAATAGCCACATGAGATACATTGACCCTGCTTGAGCAAGATCAAGTCAAAAACTGAGAGGAGATTCAGAGGTTGAAGAACCAAGTGCAGTCAGCCAATATTTCTGCCACTTTAGCAGCAATGGATAGGGATCGAATAGAGAAAACTCAAGATCAAGATGGTAAATAGATTCGGGAACTAAGACACCACCTGACCTCAGCAGAGATTAGGTTGGAGGTTGCTAGTGTTGACCGGTATAGACTTAAGTGTGAGTTGTATATTGTACGACCTCAAATACACGCTATGCATCAAGAGTTGTATTGGAGGGGATTCAAAGAAAATCGTCCTACCAAAAGCATCGATGTGTTGGCCACTTATGGAGATGATGATCCACCAGAACTACAAGAACCATCTGACACGCAATAGACTAGTACCACAGTAATAGCTTATCTTTTGTATGAATCATGTAATAGAATAGTAGTAGTTCGCTTTTGTAATTACTAACTGAGAGTCTCAGTTAGTAAAATTTTGAAGAAACTTGTAATAGGTTTTGATTTTGTAATCGATGTAATATGTATAGGATCAACTATAAATGAA
This sequence comes from Tanacetum coccineum, assembly GCA_026074375.1. NCBI lineage: Eukaryota > Viridiplantae > Streptophyta > Magnoliopsida > Asterales > Asteraceae > Tanacetum > Tanacetum coccineum. Next base: position 16,939 of record BQNB010019378.1, on the reverse strand, counting down.
TGTATTTTTGTTATATAATAATATTAGTTTATGTTGTCTTGTGTTGTGATTATAATCTTAAATATTATTATTCTGTCATTTCTCGTCATGATCATGCCTGATAAAACTTCCTAATTATACCTACATCTTTTGTGATTAATAGAATCATGCCGCCAGAAAGAATGAGTAACGCCGCTATCGAACGAATGATCGCTGATAAAGTAGCTGCAACACTTGCAGCAAAATGAACGGTAGCAGCCGCTAAAGCTACCGAAGTTGCCAAAGCTGCTGCAGCTGCTAAAACTACTAGAGCTGCCGCAACTGCCGGCGATGCCGAAGGTTCTAATAATACGAGGCCAGCTGTGGGTGCTGGAGGACCCAATGTTGCGAGACCAACTGTAGGTGCCGTAGCAATGAATGCAGTACCTGAAGTCATGGGTTGTTCGTATAAAGAATTCATGAGCTGTCAACCCATAAATTTCAAGGGTACTGAAGGAGCTGTAGGATTAACCTGCTGGTTTAAAAGATCAGAGTCGGTGTTTTTTATCAGCAAATGTGCTGATAATGATAAAGTTTAATATGTCACTAGTACATTATTGGATAAAGCACTGTCATGGTGGAACTCTGTAGCTCAACCTATCGGCATTGAGAATGCCTACAAAATTCCTTGGGTTAAACTGAAAAAGATGATGATTAAACAATACTATCCTCGCAGTGAAGTACAAAAATTGGAAGTCAAACTCTAAAATCGTATGGTTAAGGGAGTGGATATAACAACTTACAACCGCCGATTTCAAGAATTGGCGATACTATGTCCAGCTATGGTTCCAACCATAGAGAACTTATTGGAAAGGTATGTTTGGGGACTCTCATAACCTATACATGGAAATGTAACTTCTTTTGATCCGGCTACAATAGACAAGGTAATGTGAATGGCTTGTATCTAATGGATCAAGTTGTTCGAGCAGGAACTGTTTTGGTACATGACAATAACCATAACCGTAACTACAACAACAACAACCTCAATAACAACAATAACAACAACAACAAGATAAGGTGGAATGATAATCAAAGGGGGTGACAACAACAATCCCAATAACCAAAACTAGAATATCAACCACCATAACCAACAAAATCGTAGGTAGGAGAACGCCAGAGGTTATGCTATTGTTGTTGATGCCCTAGTTGGAGTAAGAGGTTACGCAGGAAACTTAACTTTATGCAACCGATGTAAACTACATCATACATGCCCTTGCACCATAAAATACATGAACTGTCAAAAGGTGGGCCATCAAATGAAAGACTGTAGAGGAAAGGGGCCCGCTACTTGTGCCAACACTCAACCCATATTAACTTGTTTTGGGTGTGGAGAACATGGACACTTCAAGAATCAATGCCCCCAAAACAATGGCCAACAACAACAGGGTGGAGCTCGTGGGAAATTTTATGTCGTGGGTGATAAGAATGCGCAGCAGGACCCAAACGTAGTTACAGGCACGTTTTTACTCAATAACCATTATGCAAAAACTTTATTCGATTCGAGTGTTGACAAGAGTTTTGTATCTACTGCCTTTGAATCTTTACTTAATATTACACCCACTACATTAGACACTGCTTTCACCATCGAGTTAGCTAATGGCAATTTAGTAAACGCCAACACCATGATTCAAAACTGTACAGTAAACTTTTTAAATCATCCACTCAAAATCGACCTCATGCCAATTAAACTCAGAAGTTTCGATGTTATAATTGGTATGGAATGGTTATCACAACACAATGCAAAAATCATCTGCGGCGAGAAAGTTGTACATATTCCTATCGACAATGAAACTTTGGTTATTTGAGGAGATCAAAGTGAAACTCGCCTAAACACCATTTCTTATGTTAAAACTCAAAAGTACATCAAGAGAGGGTGTTGTATGTTTCTAGCCCATATAACGGAGAAAAAGTCAGAGGAGAAACGACTCGAGGATGTACCAATTGTTCGTGATTTTCTTAAAGTCTTTCTCGAAGACTTACCTGAACTTCCACCACCTCGACAAGTGGAGTTCCAAATCGAATTGGTGCTAGGTGCCGCACCAGTTGCTCGAGCACCATATCGCTTAGCCCCTTCGGAGATGCAAGAATTATCAAATCAATTACAAGAACTTACGGATAAAGGTTTTATTCGGCCAATTTCATCACCGTGGGGAGCTCCAGTCTTATTTGTAAAGAAAAAGGATGGATCTTTCAGGATGTGCATTGACTAAAGGGAGCTGAATAAGCTAACTGTAAAGAACTGATATCTACTACCAAGAATTGATGATCTGTTCGACCAACTACAAGGTTCAAGTGTATACTCTAAGATTGATTTGCGATCAGGATATCGCCAACTTAGAGTTCATGAAGAGGATATTCCAAAAATGACATTTAGGACTTGATATGGTCAATGTGAGTTCCAAGTTATGCCCTTTGGTTTAACCAATGCACTAGCAGTATTCATGGACCTTATGAATCGAGTGTGTAGACCATACTTGGATAAGTTCATGATAGTATTCATAGATGATATTCTAATTTACTCAAAGAGTAAAGAAGAAGACGAAAAACCTTCTCAAAATGTAAATTTTAGATTTCAATCGTACAATTCCTGGGTCACGTGATTGATAGTCAGGGTATTCACGTGGATCCCGCCAAGATCAAGTCCATAAAGAATTGGGCAGCTCCTACAACCCCAACGGAAATATGTCAATTTCTAGGACTTGCTGGATATTACTGTAGATTCATCAAAGGTTTTTCTAAGATAGCAAAGCCTTTGACTAAATTGACTCAAAAACGTAAAATTTAGTTGGGATAAAGATGAAGAAGAGGAATTTCAGTTACTAAAGGAAAAATTATGTAGTACACCTATTTTATCCTTACCTGATGGCAGCGAAGATTTTGTTGTGTACTGTGATGCTTCACACCAAGGTTTGGGAGCAGTTTTGATGCAGAGACAGAAGGTGATAGCATACGCCTCTTGTCAACTTAAAACTCACGAGAAAAACTACACCACTCACGACTTGGAATTAGGATCAGTTGTTTTTGCTCTTAGAATCTTAAGACATTATCTCTACGGCACGAAGTGTACAGTGTACACAGATCACAAAAGCTTACAACATATTCTAGACCAGAAGGAGCTGAACATGAGACAGCGTCGCTGGATAGAATTACTCAATGATTACGATTATAAAATTCGTTATCACCCAGGTAAAGCAAATGTTGTAGCAGAGGCTCTTAGTAGAAAGGAGCGACTTAAACCTCTAAGAGTTAGATCTTTAGGAATGATGATCATTTCACCACTCCCCTCACAAATCCTTGAGGCGCAAACTGAAGTGGTCAAGGAAGAAAATGTTAAAAACGAGAACCTGTATGGCATGATCGAGAAGAAATTTCAGAAAGACCAGATGGAACCCTATGCTTCGAAGGCAGAAGCTAGATACCACTTTATGGAGGTGTACAAAATTTAATTATGCATGAATCGCATAAGTCAAAGTACTTCATCCACCCGGGATACGAAAAAATGTATCACGACCTCAAAGAGCTATATTGGTGGCCTAGCATGAAAGCATATATTGCCACCTACATCAGTAAATGCTTAACATGTTCTAAGGTCAAGGTTGAGTGTCAAAAACCATCAGGATTACTACAACAACCCGAGATTCCTGTATGGAAGTGGGAAAAAATAATGATGGATTTTGTTACTAAATTACCCAAAACACCGAGTTGTTATGACGCCATTTGGGAAATTGTTGACAGTCTCACTAAATTTGCTCATTTTATTCTAATCAGAGAAACTTACAGTATGGACAAACTGACCAAGATTTACATCAAGGAAATAGTTTCTAGGCATGGTGTGCCAATTTCGGTTATCTCAGATAGAGATAGCAAATTGACTTCTAACTTCTGGCAGTCACTTTAGAAAGCTTTTGGAACTCAACTAGACATAAGTACTACCTATCATCCACAAACTGACGGTCAAAGCGAAAGAACAATACAAACCTTGAAAGATATGCTAAGAGCTTGTATTATTGACTTTGGTAAAAGTTGGGACAATCATTTACCATTAATCAAATTTTCTTATAATAATAACTATTATTCCAGTCTTAAATCCTCACCTTTCGAAGCATTGTATGGCCAAAAGTGTCGATTTTCTGTTTGCTGGAGTGAGGTTGGCGATGTTCAACTCACAGGTCTAGAGATTATACAACAAACAACTGAAAAGATTGTACAAATCAAAAATAGATTACAAGCTGCTAGAAATCGTCAGAAAAGCTATGATGACACTAGACGAAAACCCTTAGAATTCCAAGTTAGGGATAGAGATATGTTAAAAGTCTCGCCTTGGAAAGGCGTAATTCATTTTAGAAAACGTAGCAAACTGAGTCCACAATACATCGGGCCATTTAAAATCCTGGCTAGGATTGGTTCGGTAGCATATAAACACGAACTACCACAAGAATTAGGTGGAATCCATAATACCTTCCACGTGTCAAATCTAAAGAAATGTTTGTTTGACGAAAACCTTGTCATCCCATTAGATGAAATCAAACTCGATGACAAGCTACATTTTATAGAAGAATGTTGGGATTAAAAGACTTCAAGATGTTCTTAGAATCACTATTGTTAGTATATATTAGTACTGTTAGTATAAAGTTACTGCTGCTAGTAAAAGTTAAGATTGCTCAGAGGTGAAGACTGAAAATATACTAAGTAGTTACTACTGCTAGTACAAAAGTTAGTACTGCTAGTGTATGCTAATACTGCTATAGTAAACTTCTAAGTAGTTAATACTGCTTGTGCTCAGTTACAACTGCTGAGTGATTACTACTATTGGAAGGATTATGTTGACAAAGATAAGATCAAAGACTTATCAGAGAAGAGATAAAGATTAATTGGAGAATTAGAATACTTGCGAAGATAAGTATTAGTTATTTGTAAAGAAGATATGTATAACTTATTTGTTTAAGAGATTATGTTTGCTTATAGAAAAGATCATGATAACTTAGGAAAGTATTGTAAGCCTTGTAGGACTCCTTGGTGTATAAAAGGAGGTCCTAGGGCATAATGTTAGATATACATTTTAGATATTCATAGCTTCAAGGTTTTGTAAACCCTAACACTATCAAGGGTGTTTGTTTTATATTGAGGCTAAAAGTTTGGTATTAAACAATCTTGTTTGTTACTGTTTCATTGCTTATTCTTCTAAGTATCATAGACTAGATTCCGCATAGTCTTTGATATTCATAATCAAAGTTTCTACCATAGTTGTCTTGGATTTATTCAATACAACTAAGCCTTTTACAAGCTAATCAAGATCTATTCAAGTGGGATCAACAAGTGGTATTAGAGCTTGTTGAGAAACTTTGAATAAAAAGAAACAATTTACTCATACCAGATCAAACATGGAGGCAGTATCTTCACCAATGGTTGCTGCTGCAAAACTTCCAGTGCTCAATCCTAATGAATATGAGCTTTGGAAGATGAGGATCAAACAGTACTTCCTGATGACAGATTATGCTCTTTGGGAAGTAATAGTCAATGGTGACTCACCTCCACCAAAGAAAACTATTAATGGTGTAGAGCAAACATATCCTCCTACAACTGCAGAAGAGAAGCTGGCAAGGAAGAATGAGTTAAAGGCAAGAGGTACTCTGTTGATGGCTCTTCCTAATGAACATCAACTAAATTTCAACACCTATAAAAGTGCTAAGTCTCTAATAGAAGCTATAGATAAGAGGTTTTGAGGCAATAAGGAGTCAAAGAAAGTACAGAAGACACTTCTTAAACAGCAGTATGAGAATTTCAATAGAAGTAGCTCAGAAGGACTTGATTAGATTTATGATAGGCTACAAAAGCTTATCAGTCAATTAGAGATTTGGGGAAATTATTTCTCAAGAAGATTTGAATATGAAGTTATTAAGAAGTCTGTCATCTGAGTGGAAGACTCATACCTTAATTTGGAGGAACAAACCAGACTTAGAAACTCTAAGCATGGATGACTTGTACAACAATCTGAAGATTTATGAAGCTGAAGTCAAGGGATCATATAGCACAAGCCAAAACACACAAAATGTAGCTTTTGTGTCTTCCAATATCACTGGCAGTACGAATGAAGCGATTAATACTGCTCATAGTGTTTTTGCTGCTAACTCAAAGGCTAATACTTCTACTTTACCAAATGTTGATAGTCTAAGTGATGCAGTAATCTACTCTATCTTTGCTAGTTAGTCTAATAGTTCATAATTAGATAATGAAGACCTAAAGCAAATTGATCCGGATGATTTAGAGGAGATAGACTTGAAGTGGCAGATGGCAATGCTGACAATGAGAGCAAGGAGATTTCTCAAAAAGACGGGAAGGAATCTAGGTGTTAATGGGATTGATACCATTGGCTTTAACAAGACCAAGGTAGAATGCTATAATTGTCACAGAAGAGGTCATTTTGCTAGGGAATGTAGGGCTTCTAAGTATCAAGACAAAAGAAATAAGAAGACAACAAAAAGGACCGTGCCAGTTGAGGAAACTACTTCAAATGATTTGGTATCTGAGTGTGATGGCTTAGGCTATGATTGGAGTGACCAAGATGCAGAAGGACCTACTAATTTTGCACTTATGGCTTATACTTCTTCAGGTTCCTCAAGTTCTTCAAGCTCAGATTCTGAGGTATCAACTTGTTCTAAAGCATGTTTAAAATCTTATGAAACTCTCAAAGAACATTATGATAATCTGACAAAAGATTTTAATAAGTCTCAAATAAATGTAGGAGCTTATAAAGCAGGTCTAGAATCTGTAGAAGCTAGACTAGATGTGTATAAAAAGAATGAGGCTATTTTTGAAGAGGACATAAAGATTTTAAAACTTGATATTATGTTGAGAGATAATGCACTAATAGAGCTTAGAAATAAATTTGAGAAAGCTGAAAAAGAAAGAGATGACTTGAGACTTACCTTAGAAAAGTTTGAAAGCTCATCTAAGAATCTAAGCAAACTGTTAGAAATTCAAGTAAGTGATAAGTTCAAGACTGGTGTGGGGTTTGATAGTCAAGTGTTTGATAGTCAGGTGAATGATAAGTACAAAACAAGTGAAGGGTATCATGCAGTTCCACCTCTCTATACTGGAACTTCATGCCCCCTAAACATGATTTGGTACTTGCTGATGAGGAAGAATATGTTTTTAGTGAGTCAATAACTAGTGTGCCACAGTTGAAACTTGTGAAGGTAAGACTAGTAAGTCAAAACCTAAGTCTGTTAGTGAACCACTTATTGAAGACTGGATATCTGACAGTGGAGATGAGAATGAGACTGAGTTTAAATCTAAACAGAGAAAACCTAGTTTTGCTAAATTAGAATTTGTTAAAACTAATGAGCATGTGAAATCACCTAGGAAGTCTGTAAAGAAGGTAGGGAACAATGAGCAAGCTAAATATCCTAGAAAAACAGTCAAAGTCCTAGAGGTAACCAGAGAAACTGGAATAATTTGATAACTCAGAAATTAGGAAGTAATTTTGAGTTTAAAAATAAAGCTTGCTATGTATATGGTAGTTTTGACCATTTGATCAAAGATTGTGATTTCTATGAAAAGAAAATGGTTAAAAAAATTGTATGGAACAAAGCTAGAAGGGTGGATCACCAAAATTCCCAAGGGTTGACTTACCCTCATCCAAAAAGAAATTTTGTTCCAAAATTAGTCTTAATGAAATCTGGCTTTAAAACATTTAATACTGCTAGGCAATACTCTTCAAGAGCAGCAGTACCAGTTAATACTGTCAGACCAATTAATACTGCCTACCCAAGACCAACTGTGAATAGTGCAAAGCCAAAATCAAAATTTTTTAATAGAGCACATTCACATGATAGAAGACCCTTTAACAAGTTTACAACAAATAAAAACAGTAATTTTAATATAAAAGTTAATACTGTTAGGGGAAATATTACTATTGTTGGGCCAAAAGCAGTAGTAAGTAATAATAAGGGAAATGAGGCTAATGATGTTAAGGCCTCAGCATGTTGGGTTTGGAGACCAAAGCAAAAACTTTTAGACCATGTCTCCAGACACAATGGTGCATCAATAAACTTTAAAAGATTTGACTATATTGATGCACAAGGCAGATCCAAGTCAGTGATGGCTTGGTCCTCAAAAGAAACTAATTTTCCTACTATTATGTTCAGGGCAATCCACAACAAGAATTGAAGGATAAAAGAGTAATTGATAGTGGATGTTCTAGGCACATGATAGGAAACAGATCCTATCTTACAAATTATGAAGAAATTAATGGAGGATTTGTTGCCTTTGGAGGTAGTACCAAAGGAGGGAAAATTACTGGTAAAGGTAAAATAAGAACTCGTAAATTGGATATTGAAGATGTGTATTTTGTAAAGGAACTAAATTTCAATCTCTTCAGTGTCTCACAAATGTGTGACAAGAAGAATAGTGTTCTCTTTACTAATAATGAATGTGTTGTTCTGTCTCCAGACTTTAAGTTAACCGATGAAAGTCATATTTTACTTAAAGTTCCTAGAAAAGATAACATGTACAATATTGATTTAAAGAATGCTATTCCTTAAGGAGGTCTCACTTGTTTCTTTGTAAAAGCCACAACAGATGAATCTAATCTTTGGCATAGGAGGCTTGGACATGTAAATTTCAAAACTATAAATAAACTGGTTAAGGGAAACCTTGCAAGAGGTTTACCGAAAACTTTTGAAATTAATCATTGTGTTTCTTGTCAGAAGGGAAAGCAACACAGAGCTTCTTGTAAGACCAAAATAGTCAGTTCAATCAGCCAACCTTTACAAATGTTGCATATGGATTTATTTGGTCCAACATTTGTAAAGAGTCTAATGAAAAAGATGTACTGCCTAGTTGTCACAGATGACTATAGTAGGTTTAGTTGGATTTTCTTTTTAGCCACTAAGGATAAAACTAGTGAAATCCTTAAAACTTTTATAACAGGCATAGAAAATCTAATAGACCTTAAGGTAAAAGTGATCAGATGTGACAATAGGACTGAATTCAAGAACAAGGTCATGAATCAGTTCTGTGAAATAAAGGGTATTAAGAGGGAATTTAGTGTTGCTAGGACTCCACAACAAAATGGAGTAGCAGAAAGGAAAAATAGAACACTAATAGAGGCTACTAGGACTATGCTAGCTTATTTAAAGTTACCTACTACCTTTTGGGCTGAAGCAACTGCTTGTTAGGTACACAATAGGGTATTAGTAATTAAGCCTCATAACAAGACCCCTTATGAACTTTTTCTAGGTAGAAAACCTGCTTTAAGTTTCATGAGACCATTTGGGTGTCCTGTTATAATCCTTAATACCATAGATCACCTAGGTAAGTTTAATGAAAAGGCTAATGAAGGGTTCTTTGTAGGATACTCTACCAATAGCTGATCTTGATGCTGATGCAAAAGTGACCTTGATTGATGAGACTCAAGTAAGAAATGATGAAGACTTGATGTTTGATATTGGTGTTCTTTATGGAGATGAGGTATTTGAAGAGCCTATAGTTAATACTGCTCCAACTATAAGCTCAATTCTAGTTAGTGTTGTTGATTCAGTTACTACTGCTGATGAAGTAGTTACTGCTGCTAGTGTAGATGTTACAACTGTCAGTGCTCCAACAACAGCTATTGATGAATTGACTATGGGTCAGACCTTAATTGAAATCAAAGCAGCTAAACCCAAGGCTGTTACAACTGCTGCTACAACAACAACTACATGACCCAAGGCAAGAGGGGTTGTAGTTCAAGAGCCAAGTGAATTCACAACAACAACATCACCTTCACAAGCATCACAACTTCCACAGGCTAAAGACAAAGGCAAGGCAAAAATGGTTAAGCCTGAAAAACCTTTGAAGAAGAAAGATCAAATTGCACTTGATGAGGAACTTGCTAGAAGATTAGAAGCTCAGATGCAAGCTGAATTGGAAAGAGAAAGAGTTGCTCAAGAAGAAGCTAACATAGCAGCAATTATTGAAGAACTGGATAGTATTCAAGCTATGATTGAAGCTGATGAGCAATTAGCTCCAAGACTCCAAGCTAAAGAACAAGAGCAATTCTCCATTGAAGAAAAGTAAAGAATGTTAGTGGAGATGATAGCTGAAAGGAAAAAGTTCTTTGTAGCAGAGCAAAGGAGTAAACCACCTACCAAAGCTCAGATAAGGAATAGAATGTGTACATACCTGAAAAATATGGGTGGATACAAGTACAATTAGCTAAAATGAATAAGTTATGAAGAAATTCAAAAGCTCTTTGACAAAGCATACAATCAGGTAAATTCATTTGTTCCTATGGATTCAAAGGTGGTGAAAGGAAGTAAGACAAGAACAGAAGAAAGTTCTAAAAGAGCAAGAGATGAGCTTGAATATGATAAATCAAAAAAGCAGAAGATAGATGAGCATGTAGAAGCTGAAACGGATGATGATCCAAAGGAGGCAGAGATGAAAAAGCATATGAGATAGTTCAAGATGATGAGATAGCAATTAATGTTATACCTCTAGCCACTAAGCCTCCAATCATAGTTGAATGAAAAATAATCAAAGAAGAAAAGATGGGATACTATCAATTGATAAGGGATGATGGAAGCTCAAAAAGATATTCATCAATGATTCAGATGCTTCAGAACATTGACAGAGAAGACTTGGAAACCCTCTGGAAGTTGGTTAAAGCTAAACATGGGGATACAAGACCAGAAGAGGGGTATGAAAGAGTGTTGTGGGGAGATCTGAAGGTAATGTTTGAGCTTGATGTAGAAAGTGAAGTGTGGAGAAGTCTAGAAGGACATAATGTGATAGTATGGAAGCTATTTGATTCTTGTGGAGTGCATTTTGTAAGATTTAAAAATCTGCATATCTTTATGCTGGTAGAAAAGAAATATCCACTTACACTTGCTACAATCACTGACATGCTCAACAAGAAACTTCAAATTGATCAATGGAATGAAATGAGTTATCAGCTTCTTAAGCTTCTAACAAAACAACTTAAGAATCCTGGAAGTGTTTAAATACATCCTCCTGGTGATCGTAAAGACTTTTAATGAAACTTAAAGATTCAGAAGATGAACATCAAGTTTAGGAGAGGATTGTTGGGATTAAAAGACTTCAAGATGTTCTTAGAATTACTACTGTTAGTATAAAGTTACTGCTGCTAGTAAAAGTTAAGACTGCTCATAGATGAAGACTGGAAATATACTAAGTAGTTACTACTGCTAGTACAAAAGTTAGTACTGCTAGTATATGTTGGTACTGCTAGAGTAAACTTCTAAGTAGTTAATACTGCTTGTGCTTAGTTACAACTGCTGAGTGATTACTACTGCTGGAAGGATTATGCTGACAGAGATGAGATCAATGACTTATCAGAGAAGAGATAAAGATTAATTGGAGAACAAGAATACTTGCGAAGATAAGTATTAGTTATTTGTAAAGAAGATTTGTATATCTTATTTGTTTAAGAGATTACGTTTGCTTATAAAAAAGATCATGATAACTTAGGAAAGTATTGTAAGCCTTGTAGGACTCCTTGGTGTATAAAAGGAGGTTCTAAGGCATAATGTTAGATATACGTTTTAGATATTCATAGCTTCAAGGTTTTGTAAATCCTAACACTATCAAGGGTGTTTGTTTTATATTGAGGCTAAAAGTTTAGTATTAAACAATCTTGTTTGTTACTGTTTCATTGCTTATTCTTCTTAGAATCATAGACTAGATTCCGCATAGTCTTTGATATTCATAATCAAAGTTTCTACCATAGTTGTCTTGGATTTATTCAATACAACTAAGCCTTTTACAAACTAAGCAAGATCTATTCAAGTGGGATCAACAAAGAACCTGTTAAAATAATGGACCGAGAGGTCAAACAGTTGAAACAAAGCCAAATCCCCATTGTTAAAGTACGTTGGAATTCTCACTGAGGGCAAGAATATACCTGAGAAAGAGAAAATCAAATGCGACAAAAGTATCCGTATCTCTTCTCGGGCACATAAAACTAAATCACGAGGACGTGATTCCTCTAACTGGTGGAAGGTGTAGCAACTTGTATAATTCAGGTTAATATATAACTATTCGTTTTCACTTATTATTATCTTGATTTTAAATGATATTACTTTTATAAGTAATTATGTAAACTCAATCGCGTAAGCTTAAATCGTAAACAATATTAGACTATGATTAGTCTAGGTGTTCTAGACATTTTATTTTTTTATAGTCATATTTCATATGTAACTTTTTTTACGACGTTACATGTCATGAAAGAGTGACCGCTATTGTTTGGTCGCCATTTAGTGACCATTTAATTAAATATATTGTCATTAATACTATCTGTGATGGAACTATAGTGACGACGAGTGACAACTTAAATTTTTGTCACGACTATTAATGCAAAATAGTGACCCACTTCTGTCTGGTCACTAAAAAGCGTTTTTCCTCTTGTATAATCTATATGACTAAATAACCAACGAGCACAAATAAAATACGGAACAAAAAGTTGGAAGAAAGATGGACATAGCTTTAAAGTACATCTAATTTACTGCTAATAAAATTTGACAAATTCCTAGTTATTCCATTAAGTTATAATTAGATTAACAATACTTATTAAAATATCGATAAAATGATATTTTGAAAAACTTATATGTTTGGTTTGATTAGTTAACCTTGACAAACTAGTTCGACTCGTTCGACTTGAGTAAGTAAATGAGATTTCTAACAAGCCGAATCGAATATTGCCTAAAAAAGCTCGACTCATTTAACTAAACAAGCATTATCTTTTGTTCGAGCTCGACTCGAGCTTGACAATTTATAGGCTCAATTTTGAGCTAATCGAGCTCGAGCTCGAGTAGCTCGTTTAAAGCTTGACTCGTTCGATCCGGCGGGACTATTTTGCACGTTCCATTGATTTTAATGATATTGGAAATAAAATAAATTTAAACAATCTTTCGGTGGTCAATTTGAATTGGCTAATGATTTGCACACTCTTATTTTTGATCCATACACTTTATTTTGCGCTTTAACCAGTTGTACATTTATTGAATAATGTTTTGTTAGTTTGTACATTTAAATGTATGGGTCAAAAATAAGAATGTGTCAATTAACTCCCATTTGAATTAGCTGCTTTTTGCTTCACCTTAATTATACTTTAACCAGAATCAACTTTTATTTCATTATATTTGGAAGCATGAAATTACATTCCTATTGAGTTCATGCATTCATTTATCAAGTAAAACGTTTAGAAAAATATATAAGAACTTCTAAACGACCTTTAAAATCATCAAACAACTTACCAATTTTCGTTTCGAGAATAAATATTGATTAAATAAAAAAATGATACTACTGGACCAAAAAGTAATAATTTGGTATCGAACAACAAAACTGATATAATTTCGCTTCAAGAGTTAAAATGACTTCCAACTAGAATCAACCTTGACTCAAAGGGAATCGACATGGACTGCGTTCGTTGTCCGATATGTCACGATGGTAGAATACGAAGACATCTTTTTGTTGAGTGTAGTTTAGCAAAAAATATTTTGAATGATATTTTCAACCGGTGGAACATCAACAATATCTCCATCTAGAGCTAAGAAAGCTTCTTTACATTGGGTATATTGGTATAATGATTATGTAATTCTTTATTTCCCACTTTGTAACTTCGTGTGTCCTAGCCTCTTGTTATGTCCGATTTCTAATACAAATTGCAGTTAGGAAAACTTACTTTGCTGAATTGGTCTATTGAACTCGATATGAAGCTCCATAACTTTGTGACAATGAGTATTTTATTAATATGTGAATGTTTTCTTTCTACCTTGCTTCCTTGTAGCTACGTACATTTGAGTATTTTATTAATATGTGAATGTTTTCTTTCTACCTTGCTTCCTTGTAGCTACGTACATTTGAGTATTTTATTAATTTTTAATGGTTGACTTTCATTATGTCCTCAAGAGCTATAAATACCCTTTCTCCAGGCTATTTATCTCACCATCTCATTCACTAGATACATCACTTAAAACATCACATAAAATCATCAATCATTCTTTTGTAGTAATGGAGGGTTCTTTCCTAACCAAGACATTAGTCATGCTAGTGCTTCTGTTAGCCACATTCACCACATTCGCACTAGGCCAAAGCTTTCGTGGAGGTGGCGGAGGGACTCGTGTTGGCTTCTATAGGTCCACCTGTCGTAACGTTGAGTCAATAGTACAATCTGCGGTTCGTACTGCTGTCCAAGCCAACCCCACAATAGCACCCGGTTTGCTAAGGATGTTCTTCCATGACTGCTTTGTAAATGGTTGTGATGCATCTATACTTATTGATGGTGCAGCGACTGAAAAGTCTGCCCCACCCAACGGGTTCTTACGAGGCTTTGAAGTTATTGATGCTGCAAAATCTCAGCTTGAAACCTCATGCCCAGGTGTAGTCTCTTGTGCTGATATTGTTGCCCTCGCTGCCCGTGATTCAGTTGTCCTGGTATTTACGTTTCTCTATATCACTCTTTATTTCTCTTTGTACTCCATGAATGTTCTTAGGTAGGTTTTTAACTATGATCTTGTATCCTTTTCCTATAACAACTTGCAGACTGGTGGACGTAGTTGGCCTGTGCCTTTAGGACGTAGAGATGGATTGGTTTCGCGAGCATCTGATACTGCAAACTTGCCTGCTTTTAATGACGCTATGACTGTCCAAATTCAAAAGTTTGCTGATAAAGGCCTAAATATTCAAGATCTTGTTATCCTTGTTGGTAAGTAGATCATAAAACTGTCTATTGGCTTTCAAAAACCTATATGCATAAAAAAAAATATAGTTTATGTTTAAGTATGTGATTTTTGGTATACCAGGTGGACACACAATTGGAACAGCAGCTTGCGCGTTATTCAGCTATAGACTTTACAACTTCAACAACACTAATGCCCCCGACCCGGATATCAACCAAGCATTTCTACCACAACTCCGAGCACTTTGCCCCAATGGTGGTGATAGGTTAAGGCGTGTGGCTCTTGATACGGGTAGTGTTAACAACTTTGGCAACTCATTCTATGATAACTTGAGGACCGGGCGGGGAGTTATTGAATCCGATGCCAAGCTATGGAGTGACCGGAGGACGCAGAGGTTTGTACAAGGGTTTTTGGGAGGAAGATCAGGATCAAGATTCAACGCGGAGTTTGGAAGAGCGATGGTAAAAATGGGTAATATCGAGGTGAAGACAGGGACACAAGGCGAAATTCGTAGAGTTTGTACTGCAACCAATTGATAAAGATGTGGATTAACTTGATTCATATGTGGTTGATACCCAGAACTTGTAATAAATCTTTGAAATTTTAATTTATACTAATACGTAGTATGGAATAAGATTAAACATTTGAATAAAGGGATGTTGGAATTTAAGATCATAAAACCTTCTTATTATAACTTTAGTCTATGTAATAAAAACCTTAGTATATATGTTTATAAATCATGCAGGCCTAATGTACATATAAATAAAAGGTCTGCAGGATTCCTAGAATGGGTCATATGTATAATTCGACCCATATGACAGTTAATTTAGTTTGGTTAGTTATTTTACAGTTAAGAATGAAAAGGCATGTCTGTTGGTGAACCATCACAACTTTTCATCATGCCTTTTCACAAAGTATAAATAGGTTGTAACATTTACAGTTTCAATTATTCAAAGTAATAAAAGTTTCTAGCATATTTCTGTTTTGACCCGTTTTGCATATCATACAATATACACTATCCCAAACACCCCTTACAGAATCCTACACTATGTCGAATACAAACTCTTTGATCAAGGGACATTGGTCTAACACCAAACCTGGTTTAGGCCTTATTAATATTTGGTATCAGAGCAAAACTGGGAGACATTTGAGAAGGAGACAACACCTTAACTTCATACAAAGAGAACTAAGAAGAGAGAATGAAGCACGGTTAGGTTCCTGCATAAAACAAATATCAATGGACTGCAAGGAAATGTTAAAGAAGAAGATGGGGGAGATAATGCAGTACAACAACACATTGAACCAACCACAACCCACCAGCATTGCACAGAACAAATATAGGAGACACAAGTGTTTCCAGTGCAAGCAAAGGGGACATATTCTCAAATTCTGTCCTAAGGATAACAAAGATAAAGACATGGCTACAAAGACAGACATAAGTGTTCTTGCAAGAGAAACAAAGGAAGAAGTGATACCAATCAAGCCATCTGTGATGCTAAAATATCCAGAAAGTATCCACTTCTCCACAACATGCATGATCAAGGGAACTGATCATGCAAATTGGGATGATATCTGGTATATAAGCAATCAAACAGACAAGCACTTATGCTACAAGTTGGATTTCTTTTGTAACATCAAGGAAGGTTTTTTAGTCAGCAAGTTGGAGAACCAAAAGAAATTTCTCTTCACTTATGGAATTGGTGAAGTGATAATAAAAGATGGTGGTCAAGGATGTTTGGTACCACGAGTATACTATGCACCAGAAGTTACACTAAATATCCTTTTAATAGATTTATTGGAAAAACAAGGTTTTGAGATCAAGTATGATAGCAACAGAAGATGCAGTTTGGTCTATATGTTCAACAACAAAGAGGGTCAGAAGTTAAATGAAGATAGAATGAGAACAATGCATAATCAATATCTAGAAAACTACTTTGAATCAGTGGCAAGGAAAGATGAAGGCATGGAAGAAGACTTGATCAGGATTAAGGGTAACCTATATTCAACAAAGGTGCAAACCTTTAATGAATATGTGGCATTCCTTAATTTAATCAAGCATGATGAAATAGTGAATCAGGAATGGGACATATTCAGAAGTAGATTCAACAAGGTAGTAAGATAGTTCTACAACCGCTACCTTGGAAGATCACTCCCTGGCCTATGGCATTCCTTAATTTAATCAAGCATGATGAAATAGTGAATCAGGAATGGGACATATTCAGAAGTAGGTTCAACAAGGT
>BQNB010019377.1:0-62090 GCA_026074375.1 Tanacetum coccineum | reverse complement strand
AAGGTATGCACTAACGGTTAATCCTACTATATATGTTTCCTGTATTGAACAGTTCTGGTCTTCTGTTGTGGCCAAAACTATCAACGGGTAAGTACAATTACATGCCCTAGTGGATGGCAAGAGGATCGTCATTACTGAAACATCTGTTAGAAGAACTCTTTAACTAGCAGATGCTGAAGGTATTGATTGTTTTTCAAATTCTACTATTTTTGAAAATCTTGCATTGACGGGGTATGAGAAACTTTCTGAAAAACTGACCTTTTATAAATCATTCTTTTCCCCTCAATGAAAATTTCTAATTCATACTATTCTTCAGTGTCTAAGTCCAAAGACTACTAGATGGAATGAGTTTAGCAGTACAATGACATCTGCCATTATCTGCTTAGCTATAAACCAGAAATTTAACTTTTCAAAATTGATTTTTGATAGTATGATTAGAAACTTAGATAATGTGTCTAGTAAATTTCTAATGTGTCCAAGGTTTGTGCAACTGTTTTTGGACCAACACCTAAATGACTTTTCTGCTCATAAGAGAACATATATTGCCCCTTCTCATACTAAGAAGGTTTTTGCAAACATGAGAAGGGTGTGAAAAGATGTTTTTGGAAATGTGACAGATTTATGTCCAACTTTGCTGGTTCAAAACCAAATGGGTGAAGGTTCAGCAATGCCAAATGATCCCCAACATACACCCACTTTTATTCAACCATATCCTCCACCTCAAAAGACTCAAAAACCTAGGAAGCCTAAGAGAAAGGACACTCAGGTACCTCAGCCTAGTGGTCCTACAGACATTGTTGCAGATAAGGCTGTCCATGAGGAGTTGGGTGACAGTTTGGTAAGGGCTGCCACTATTGCTTCTAGCTTAGAAGCAAAGTAGGACAGTGGTAACATAACTAAGACCCGATCTAAGGCAACACCTAATGAATATTGTTCCCTAGGAACTACTTCAGGTGGTGGTCCAAGGTGCCAAGAAACCATAGGGGATACAATTGCTCAAACTAGGTTTGAGAATGTATCTAAACTTTGCAATGATTCACTGCTCGCAAGAGGTAACACACTTCGAAGTGATGAGGATAGTCTTAAACTTAATGAATTGATGGAATTATGTACCAATTTACAACAAAAGGTTCTTAATTTGGAGAAGACAAAGACCACTCAACAAAATGAAATTGCTAGTTTGAAGAAGAGGGTCAAGAAGCTTGAACAGAAATAGAGGTCAAGAACTCATGGGCTGAAGAGGTTACACAAAGTTGGTATATCTAGAAGGGTAGAATCCTCTGGTGATGAAGAAGATTTGGGTGAGGATGCATCCAAACAGGAGAGGAGGATTAATGCTATTGATGCTGATGATGAAATTACCTTAGCTAGTGTTTAAGATGATGCTGATGTAGAAATGTTTGATGTGCGTACTTTAACTGGTGATGAGGTGTTTGCAGAACAAGAAGTTGCTGATAAAGATGTGAATTTAACTATTGACGAAGTTACTTTGGCTCAAGCACTTGCAGCTTTGAAAAGTGTAAAACCCAAGGTAAAAGGGGTTGTTATAGAAGAGCCAAGTGTACCAGTTAGTGCTGCCAGTGCTTCAATAAAGGCAAAAGTTCAGGACAAAGGCAAAGGGATAATGGTAGAACCTGAACCTGTGAAGCCTACAAAGAAGAAAGTTTAAATCATGCTTGATGAAGAGATTGCACTTAAATTACAAGCAAAGATTGATGAAGAGGAAATAATTGCCATAGCTGAAGAAGAAAAGATTAATGAAGCCAATATTTCTTGGGATGACATTCAAGCAAAAGTTGATGCTGATTACCAGTTGGTTAAAAGACTGCAAGCTGAAGAACAAGAGCAGTTTACAATTGAAGAAAAAGCCACATTGTTTAAAGAACTCCTAGAGCAAAGAAGAAAACACTTTGCAGCTAAAAGAGCAGATGAGAAGAGGAACAATCCACCAACCAAAACTCAACAAAAGAAGACCATGATTACTTATCTTAAGAACATGGAAGGTTGGAAGCACAAATATTTGAAGTCTAAAGACTTTGATTCTATTAAAGAATTGTTTGACAAAGCTTTCAAAAGGGTAAACATGTCGGAACCCAAAATCACTTTCACTTCATTATGATGAACAAGAAAATAAGATGAGATAAAATGTGGAAGAAATTTAGAGAGAAGTTAGAGAGAGAAAGTAGAGAGAAAAATAGAATGGTTGAATTCTTACAAAATGTGAAATGAACAAAATGAGAATCAACAAGAATCAACACCCTCTCCATACTTGGAGAGGGGTATTTATACTTAATACCAAGAGGCTTTCATGCCTTGGTATTTCTACGGGCCGGGCTCGGGATTACTTGGGCTTTCGCCCGATACACGTGACCGGTTAGTTTACATTTAAGAGCCCGTTTACCCGTGTAGCCTATTACAACGTTTATATTAATGACTGAGACCTAAATAGAGTTTATAACGAACTTCCATTGTTCGACGCATTATTTTTGTTTGAGGCTAGCATCTCCCCGAAGTGAGATTCAGTATGTGACACTCCTTCATTAGATCAATAAGATTGCTTTTATCGTTAAGCCTCTTTGTGATCTTTGTCCTCTGTCTACGTTTTTAGGCTTGTTCTTCATGGCTTTGTGATCTTGATCTGAGCTTTGTCATTGTCTTCTAACTTCTCTTGCGTCCGAGATCTTTAAATCTTTATCCTTTTGTCTTGATCGTCTTTGCCACCTTGCGATCTTATGTCTTGACCAACATGCTCATACTTTGCATCATCTTGAAAGCTTGCTAACAATCTCCCTTGATAGACTTGATATCTTTGAAGGAAGATCTTGTATATCAGAGTTTGTGCGGAAGTCTTTGTCTTTAATTCTTGAGCTTTCATGATTCTTGAGTCTTGATGCTTATAGCATGTCTTTGTAGTTTGAGCATGAGCATGTGGTAATGAATTCGACTCCAGCTGGAATGAGGCATCACCATCTCCATCTTTATGTATCCTGAAATAAAACAGTTAGCAATAAAGCGGGTGGACGAATATGGCTTTGTCATTCGTCCGGATTTGGTTAGATTAACCTCCGGTTCCGTAGGACCATTTTACAGTATAAATATTGTACCTGTGATCAGGTAGATTCAAAGAATCTCCTTGACAGGGTTTCCAGCTCAAAGCGTAGGATCTTCTAACACAGATGTATTGATTACCATACTGCTTGTTCTCATTACCTGAACGTCTCAAGCAGTCAACACGGTAGAGCGAATCAGATAGTTACTATCTTTCTGATTAACCGTCATCATTTCCTGGAACAAAGGTTTGATTCAAATTGAATCAGCAACCACGTTTCTTTCCGATAACACAAGTTTGATTCATATAAATCTTGCAAGTCCACCTACCAAGAGCTTGTTTTGATGCTGGCTCAAGCAGATATCCATCTTCAATTGTGAGTACATAAGTATCACTCGGATGTTCTGGCAAAATCACAAGGATAATGCGTAGGACTCTTGTTAACAGCTTGTAACTAATGAAGTCAACACTTATTATGTCATTGAACGTTGTCCTATATTGAGAATATATATTATGGGATCTCTTGGCTCTAGACTCGATTAGTGCGTTTTGGTTTTAGTAATCGAAGGCTGGAGCAGACTGCCACCTATTCAATATTAACTAACTCGGAGTGAGAAAGTCAATAGAAGTCGTGTGTATCTCCGTGACAAATGAGACAAGTTTCTTTTGAGAGAAACCCGAATGGCTGGGAAAGGTGTCATTGGCATCACTGGGTCCATGATGTCGTCTTCAATGTCAGCAATCAACATTGTGATTCTGACAGCATATGTATTGACCCGGTTTCTGCCTAAGTTGTGTGGAGGGCTTCATTCTTTTCACCCTTTATCCATACATTTCTTTTTAATTCTTCAACCCCTTCAATGCTTACCAAGACGTCATTACTAACACCTTGTTGTGATTGTTCCAGTGTTAGCTCAATCTTAGTCGGCATTCTTCCCTTATACACATTCATCTCCAATCATACCTAAGGACTGCTATTTCTAACTATAGAAGTGTCCATAGGGTAGATCCCACCGTTTCTGGTTGATCATCTGGACAAATACCTAACCTTACCACCTTATGTCTTCAGAATCGTCGTGAAATAAGATGTTGTAGGGTATGAGATCGTAACCATAAAACCTTTTTCGAATAGCACTTTGAGTCTTTTAGATCACATTTTAATTACATTTCTCCCCTTATTTTAAATTCTAAGTCACTTAGATTTTGAAATACTGTGTGATTAAAATTTGTCTTGAAAAGGCCATGGGGAAAAACGTTGAAGCTTAGCATGAATTATTTGAACTGTGTCATCTGCTCCCCCTTAATTTTACATATGTTTGACACCAATGAAAAATGATACCAAGATTGTAAAATATGATATATTATTGAGGTTGAACACTTAGTCAGCTTATAACTATCATTCTTATTGAACTTCATTATTATACTTGCTGTTGTTAACAGACTTTTGGAATGGTTTGAATACATAAGAATGGTCTGATATGATGTAACCATAACACATTAAATGTTGTTTTTCGAAAAAACTCCCCCTTGAAAGATGGAGTGTTGAACACACAATTTTGAAAGATTATAAAATCGCAGTGAGAAAATTCTTGAAACATTGATGTCAACATTTGAAAAACATCATGTTAGAAGACTTCTCTTTCAACTCTAAGGTAGCGCACTTATGCGTACACTAACCTTTTTTCTGAGCTTAAACTTTAATTCCTTGTTAAGAACAATGCTCAAGACCGAGAAACGTTGAATTTCTCGTTAGTTTAGGATAATTATCTTTATAGATAAACTTTCTTTATTTGAAGTCCGGGTTTCGTACTGATATTTTGCACAGATAAGCCATTTAAGAAAACTTAGAAATGACATGTTTTGATAGCATTTGAAACTCCTGTTCGAAACTTCATTTACACCCCGAGTCCGATATTAATCAACAAATTCTATGTACGTAAAATGTTATCGATTCCACAGATACATGTCGATAAAATATTTTTAAAACATTTTCTGATTTTTGATTTGTATTTTCTTTTGAAATTTACATTTTTGAGTTTTTTGTATTTTTTTTTCAAAAATATGTACATGTTGATGTTTGATGAGGTATCAAGCAGATTCTTTTGTCAGAACCTCCAGTTCTGCTGGAGTCAAACATCTCATACCAATTTGCCTGACAAGATACTGAAACCTATCTTCGGGAAGGGCTTTAGTAAACATGTCAGCCAATTGGTATTCAGTTCTGACAAAGTACAATTCAATTATACCATTTTCAACCTGTTCCTACATTGATGTAAATGATACCGAGTATGGATATGCTTGTTAGGGGGGGTGGAGTGCTTCACTGGGTGCATGATATTGCTATGGCTGACTAAGAGTCGCAATACAACGGTATTTTGTTGTAGTTGAAGCCATAATCTTGAAGTTGTGTCCGCATCCACATTACTTGAGCACAACTTGCAGATAACGCCACGTATTCAGCCTCTGCGGATGACATTGCAGTACAGTTTTGCTTCTTTGACATCCAGCTGACTAGCTTATCACCTAGGAACTGTATTCCTCCAGAAGTGCTTTTGCGAGTATCAACGCAACCGGCATGATCGGCATCTGAAAAAGCTGTTAGTTCAAAGCCAGAACCCTTCGGATACCAGAGTCCCATGTGAATGGTACCTCTTAAGTATCGAAAGATCCTTTTAACCTCTTTGAGGTGTTTTTCAGTCGGTCTTGCTTGATATCTTGCACAATAACATACAGCTTCACTTATTGTCTAGGTCCTACTATATGTCAGATACATGAGTTGACCCGATTTTGCTACGGTGGTCAGTTGGATCAACGGTCACCCACATCAAGTCTGCATCTAATTTAGGTTTCCGTAGCCATTGGTGTAACCAATGCTTTGTCCTTTTGTCCATACCAAGTTTTTTTATAAACTCAAAAGTATATATGGCCCTGATGGATAAAAATACCGCGTGGGGCATTGGTGGATCTGAAGTCCTAAAGAATTTCATTTCCCCAATAAGACTCTCAAATTCTACCGTGCATTAATTTTTTCCAAACCGTTTATGAAAAATTAGGGTTAGTGGAACCAAAAAATATGTCATCAACGAAAATCTGCAAAGTAGAATAACCTCCCCGTATTTATCGTGAAATAGGTCTGGTCAATTATACCTTCAGTAAAACCTTTAGAAATCATGATTTTGAGAGTTCATCATAACCAGCTCTCGGGGCTTGTATTCAGTCCATATAGAGCTGCCTTAGACGGTAAAACTTTGTCTGGATGAGCAAGATCAACAAAATCCTTCTGGTTACAGCCACATAAACCATCTCCTTCGAATGGACAATTAAGAAAAATGCCGTCTTCACGTCTATCTGATAAATTGGAAAAGACTTGTGTGCAACAAAGTGACAAAAATCCTGACAGCCTCCAAGCGAGCAACTGGAGCAAATGATTCTTCGAAATCAATACCCTCTTCCTGAGCATAACCCTTTGCTACAAGTCGTGCTTTGTTGCGAATTACAATTTGGTCTTCATCCTTTTTGTTTTTCCATACACTTTCGCTTGAATACGTTCTTGCCAAAAGTTTGTCAACGAGTTCCCAGACTGGTAGTGTGTCAAACTGATGAAGTTCTTCCTGCATTGCTTCAATCCAACATGAACAGCCATTGCCTCCTTAATGTTTTTCGGTTCAACAATACTCACGGTGAGTGCGAACATACACATTTCAGGATCGTTGCAATTGTCGTCGTGTTTTTTTTTGCACGGCTTGGATGATTTCCACGAACTTGATTAATGGGTGATCTTTTGTCCATGCGGTATTCAGAATTTTGAGGTTGATTGAAGGTATGCACATTTGAATTACCAATATTGCGTGAGGAAAACTCAGCAATTTCTTGTACCGGTGTACAGAAAGGATTGATAAATTCTGCTTAATTATCGTTGTTTTCCTCGGCATGATCATTTGTTTGAGTTGTCGGTTCTGATGTAGAGTGAATATTCGTTGAAGGTTGTGTGTCTTGTGGAACAGAATTATCAGTGGGAGAAGAAGACTTGTTGACACGAGAAGTACCATCATTGAAAAATTCATCGTTACAAAGACCAAAAAGATGATCCAACTCCTGTTGTAAGAACTGTTTATCTGCTGAAGGATAAAAAATTTGTAGTTCTGGTGCGGTCAGGTTGTCAAAGATCTGAGCGCCTATTTGTCGTTGGGGAACAGGCTGAACATTAGCAACAGACGTCTCAGACATCTCTTTGAATTCATCAAATCTGAGATGGATGGATTCAACTATCAGCCTTGTTCTCTTGTTGTATACACGATATCCCTTTGACTGAGTGGAGTATCCCACCAAAATGCATGAATCCCCTTTTTCTTTCATCTTATCCAAATTTTCACCATCTCTGGTTAGGTAACATGTACAACCAAAGATGTGAAGGTGTTTGATTGAGGGTTTTCTGTCATTAATGATGTGATATGCCGTTTTCTCATGAGTTGGGATGATGATTGATCTGTTTTGAGTATAGCATGCGGTTGCGATTGCTTCAGCCCAAAAGAATAAAGGAAGTTTAGAAGCTGAAAGCATCGTTCGAGCAGCCTCAACGAGAGTGCGGTTTCGTCTTTCGACAACGCCGTTCTGTTCAGGTGTTCGAGGAGTAGAAGTTTGATGCTCAATTCCTTCTTCTTTAAAGAATGCATTAAGTGTCTTGTTTAAGAACTCAGTGCCTCTGTCAGTGCGAACAGAAATTACTGGGGCTTGAAGATTTCGTTGGATCATCGTGAGAAAGTCTTTTAAAACTTCTGGTGTTTCATCCTTGGAACGTAGAAAGAGTGTCCAAGTATATCTTGAGTAGTCATCGACAATTACCAGAATATATTTCTTCCCATTGATGCTAGCAACCCGCATTGGACCACATAAGTCCATGTGAAGCAAATTCAACCGACCTTTTGAACTTGGAACAGTCTTTGACTTGAATGAGCTTCGTTTTGCTTTACTCACTTCACAAGAGGAACATAGTTGATCCTTGACATACTTCAGTTTTGGTAAACCAATCACAATATCTTTCTTTGAAAGCAAGTTGATGTAGTCGAAGTTGAGATGAGAAAGTCTTCGATGCCATAACCATGCTTGAGTTGGTGAGGCTTTAGCCAGGAGACAGATTGGAGTTGATGAGGTTGTTTCTTGAAGAGATATTGTATAGAGATCAGATCCACGATTACCGGATAGTAAGTCGTTTCCCTGAAGATCTCTAACAAAACATGTAGATTTCCGAAATGCAACCTCCAAATCCGCATCACAGAATTGACCAACTGAGAAAAGATTGTGATTGAGACCTTCGACGTAGTAAACTCTTTTGATCGTGATGTTTCCTTGAACCAAATCTCCATAACCAAGAATTGGAGCAAATTGATCATTGCCAAAACGAACGGTACCCAAGTATTTCTCAACAAAATTGCACAGCAGTGATACATTGCCCGTCATATGCTTGGTGCATCCAGAGTCAACAATGAATAGGATGAGTTGTACAATCTGCAAGAGAAGTAGAGGACGATGGAACACATGACAAATTGGATCCTAAAGTGTTTGTGAGTTTCAAGACATTAGTTATCCTAGATGTATTATCTACGGCAAAACTAACTCTTTTAGGCACACTTTCATTCCTAACTTTAGGTACCCATTTCTTTTGTGTCTTAGGAACCCATTTCTTCTGTGTTTTAGGAACCCATTTGTATGTTGATGGGCATTGTTGTGCTATCCACCATTTCCACGCCTTACTCGTTTTCTTATATAGCATCCTATAGTAACTCTTGGAACTTGTGATAGTGGATTCTGATGCAACTGTTTTCTTATGGGGTGTTGCAACAGATTTGTTCGCTTGACTTTTGGGTTTCCTAGTACTAATAGGCACTACATTAGGCTTCTTAGTTCTAGCATTCACGTCATTCAAGAATTTAGAAACACAAGCATCATGATTCGAATTAAACACACATTTTCCACAAGTAGCACAAACAGCATTAGCATTCGAAGTTCTGGAATTTAAACTGTCATTACACGCAGTTACAGACTTTGTTTTATTAGAAATACTAGAAATCCTAGGGTGTTCTTCTACTTCAGTCTTCTTAAGCTTCGCATGACTAGTGTATGGCACGACCTTATCTTTCATTTGATTGCTCCTAGGCTGTGGTCTGCTAACATTAGTTTTGTGAGCTACTCCTGTAGATGTAGAAGCGCGAGGATTAGTATTCCTAAAAGTCTGATTCAACTGTGGTGCTCTAGTTTGTGTGGTACTACTTGCAATGCGATACATGCCTGGTTTAATCACATTTGTGTTTCTTACAGCTTGCATTGCTGTCTTAGGTAAATTCTGTAGAGTGACTGGTTTTGATAAACCCTCTGACTCATTAGTTTTTGGAACCGACTTTTTCTTTGCAAAATATTTTCTCTCAAGAGAGTCTGAAAAAGGAGCCGGTTTTCCTAAAACTGATGGTTTTGGAATCCTTTGAGCATTTGGTTGTCGAACAACAGATGGTTTATCAAACTTAGTGTCTACAGATTTTCCCTTGCATTTTTCAACGAGTTTTTTCAACTCACTTATTGCCATGTTCTTGTCTTGCAGTTGAGCTTTCAAATCTTGTATTTCAACATATTGTTCACGTTCTTTTCGAAATACATTGGACGCCCTTTCTTTGCAAACTGTGTCATTTTTCAGTTGTACTTGACATTCTTGTAAAGCGATTTCAAGAGAAATTGAGTGTTTTTCTAATCTAGCAAAACGCTGTAAAAGCTCAGTGTAAATCTCTTTACTTACAAAATCAGTTTGTTCAGAAAGCTTTTGTGCAAGACAGTCACATTCCATGACTTTATGAAGATATAAGCATTGTAATTCAGTGATCTCATCTAAATCAGATGAAGTTAGCAAATAAGAACACATAACATCTTTAGACACACATTCTTGCAAAAGCATATCATACATGTTGGAAAATTCTGCCTTATCAGATTCAAGTTCATCAAGTTCATCTTCAAGAGATTCAACGTACTTTAAATCTGCATGCATTTCTTGCTTAAGTTCATGTATAAACGCGAGACTATCATTCTGAGTCTTAAGGGTAGGGGGCATCAAACATTTCTTAACTAGGATTTCCATATCTTGTGCAGTTAGGTGTCGAAGATAAAGATGGTCGTTTGAATGTTTTACCCTTGCTTGATTGACGAGTTCGTTCAGATGATTAATGTTGTTTGTCATGACATTATATGCTTGTCTACTTTTACTTACTGATTTAGATATGACACGGTAAAAGAAATCTATGTTTTTGAAAATATGTGTTTTGATTCACAAATGATATTCTCCACATATTCTTTCTTATTTCAGTTGCCTGTGCGAACTGAAATACATAATGCATGAGTCGAGGTTTAAAATTTCATAAAGACTATTTAACTTTGTGTAGTCAAAAGGTTTCACTAAGTCTTTATTCAATTTTAATCAACTCTCGTTATCAAGAGTCAGAGTCTCTTCCCTATCGGGGACGAGTCTGTTTGCAGGATCAGATTGGTCATGTAGGATCGGATACAAACATGGTATCTTATATTGAGCCTTTTTTAGGTACATTGGATTGGCAAAGGTAGGTCTTCCATTAAATGTAGGGCATTTGGGTGCTAACATATGAATGGTTTGGATTGATTACTTCTTTGTAAACATTTCATTCAAAAAACGTTATTGGTTTTCCATTGAAAACATTTTGTCAATACTTTATCTTCTTTAAGCTTTTCAATCCGTTATGACCTTTTTGTTTTCTCTTTGACAAGACCTTCGTAATGTGACTTTGTTAAAAGACTCTGTTTGACTAACTCATCGTGTTTCTCTTTGACAACTAAAATTTTGTAGGCTTTAAGTTTTAAACCTTCTTTTATGTCAATTTCTTATGATCAAAATAGTCTTAGAATTTCATTAACTTAATGTTCAAATTTGATCATGAGTCAACTGTAAAGATCATTTAAGGCCTTGTACCTCTAAAACTCAGTCTGTTTATTTTGATGTGCAACTAAACAACTATCCCGAATACCTATTAATGTCCTTTATAGTTCTACTATTTCTGCAAGAATAGATTCGCAACGGTCAGTTAAATCTTGAGTCAATTTTGCATTTGCTTTCTTAAAGAGAGATGTAATTGCTTTTTGGAAAATCTTTTTATTTTCATCGACATCAGCTGTTAAATTATCAATTAAATTAGCAAGTGCAACGACGCTCATCATTAACATTCCTACATCATTATTGGTCACCTAAATATCATTATTACACACATATCCAGTTAGTCAGGAATGACCATTTACTATCACCACCCGTACACACACATGTGTTAATAATGGATTCAGATTGCTCAACATCAATGTGTATATGTCATGTGGCAAACACATATAATCTTCAGTATCGTATTCTTCTTCTACCTGTTCCAATGCTTTATAGCGTCAAGTGCCTGAGTCTATCAAATAGGAACCTCCTGTAACTTTGCCATGTAAACTGTATTGTGCTTCCAACTCGTGTTCATCAATTTCTATCATCCGTGTCTGCTTACCAGTTCAATTGCCCTACTATGAAGTGTTACACCTTTCTCAGCTTGTTTACAACAGCAACATCTTTTCCTGTAATACGTGGAGTCTTTAACCCGTTTTGGCTTTCTGCATTCCTTAGCATAATGACCAAATTCCTTGCAGTTAAAACATTGTATCCCAGACTGTTGCACTACTTGACCACCTAGAGTTTCTCTAGCCCCAGCAACATTTACTGCCCTCTGATTTCCGAAACTGTCCAGTCTGATTATCATTCTTGAAACCTTGGAGTAGTATCCACATTCTGTTTCTTTTCTAGGTGTTTTGAGGAAGTTTATGGAGGTGTTGTTGTAGTATTTGTAGATTTTCCTTGAAGTACTTTTACAATGAGAGCCAAATTTTTCTGCATGATTTTATCCTCTGAGCTTGTCAGGATCACTGTCTTCTTCTCATAAGCTGACTCAGATGGTGGTGTGATTTGTTTTTGGCTATCCTCTTCCCTTGTATCTTGGTAGTTGCATTAGATCTTTGGAAGTGAAGCTTTTGATGTTGGTGCATATGATTTGTGAGACTTTGATGATTGATAATAAGGGTCTTGAAGTGTTTGAGCAGTAGCAACAAGTGCTAATGGGTTAGCATTTTTGGCCATTCTTTCATCACGGAGTTCATTAACTTCCTTTTGGTATTGTTTCAGAATGTCATAGTGTTTGGTGATATGAAAACTAATTCACATCCAACTTTGTGTTTTTGCTTGACAAATGTTAACAAAAATCTCTTTGACCATCTGGTTGAAGTTGTTTGAAGAAATGTACATTGACTTGCATCATAGCAACCACTGTTTAAATTGTTTTCTGATCATTTCTTCATTCATCTTGTAGAATACTTGTGAAGTAAGAACTCAATTGTTTTCTCCCATCGTGAAGGTGAATTGAACCAAACTTCCCAAGACAAGTTTGTCTTGACATCTTGAATATTGAAGTGATTCACCTTGTTGTAGCCTTTCGATGGCTGAACTTTTAGATTGTGGTGGGTGATGGTGGTGGGAAAGCCCCACATTCCTTGAAGTTGTCTGACATGCATCAACAGTAGAGTAAATTGCATCTCCATTCCATCAAGATCAATGAACGCTTTCTTTTTCCGATTCAAATGAAGCTCTGTTTTAGGAGTCAGTTCATAACTGTCTCGACTTTTGTTGTTTCAGTAACTCTGGAACAATTCTCCTATTGCAGAAATAGTTTGGGTGTTTAAGACAAAGTTTGGAGTGTAAGACCTTTCGAGAATGCACTTCCTGTAGGCATCACCATATTGTCTTGTATCAATGTATCGTAAGAACCGTTTATCGCCATTGTGGCATATCGTCCCGTTGCAGCATTGGTGGGACGATCCCATGAAACCAGCTGCCATTATGTTTGTTATGAATTTGACTGTCAGTTGTGGAAGTTACAATTGCGTTGTTCATTGAGAATGATTTAAAGAATTATGAATTGAAAAATGATTTGTAGGAATCTTAATAGATTTGTTGTTATTGAAGTCGTTTGGTAAAAAGAAAGCAATAAACTTTCACGGGATTTTACAAGTCTATGAATTAAAACCGCGAAAAAGAGTTGTGTTCTTTAGCAGCGGGATTTTTTAAAAATCAATAGAAAACCATGAATGTTAATTGATTTGGATTAAGGTTTGTTTGTTGTGAATTGAATGTCTTGAAAGTTTAAATTCCTAAACTGACATGTTTCGCTTGCAAGAGTGCATATTTCGCTTTGCTTGGAAATTACGTATTTCGCTTCATAATTTACACATTTTGCTTTAAAACTGAAACTGCATATTTCGCTTGAATTTGAAACATATTCCGCTTGTACTCAGTGTTGCATGTTTTGCTTGAAATTTAACGTATTTCGCTTGAAAATCAACTTTGCATGTTTCGCTTGAAAGCTAACATATTTCGCTTAAAGGCAATCTTGCATGTTTCGCTTAAAATTCAATCCTTCATGTTTCGCTTGAGATTTTCATCATATTCTGCTTGAACTGTTTTAACATATTTCGCTTGAAATTTTGTCAGTAACTTATTTCTTAAAGGCGACATATTTCGCTTGAAGATTAACCTGCATATTTCGCTTCAAATATCATACATATTTCGCTCAATAATTTAACCTACGTATTCCGCTTGAAACTAAACATTCATATTTCGCTTTAACTTTTCCTGCATATTTCGCTTAGCCTACATATTTCTCTCGGTGTCACTTTCGAGTGAGGACCACTTAAACTAACAAACAAAATGTCATTATCTTTTGAAGCATAATTTGCAGATCTATGTTCCCCCTCTTGTTTGACCGGTTATGAGCATAAAAAAGTCAAATAAGCTCGAAATAAGATGGAAATAAGCTCGAAATAAGCTCGAAAATAAGCCGAATCTTGTAAACTAAACACCTAGTTTGAAGTTAAGATTTAAAGGACGAAGCTTTTGAGTGTTTTAAGTAGCAAGAACAAGAAACAAATAAGATGAACCAAGAATCTTAGTAGCAAATAAGCCAAGAAGCCGTGAGCTTATTAGCAAAAATAAGCCATGAAAATGAAAATAAGCCACGAAGTATTGATCTTATAAGCACGAATCAAACACAAGAAGGTGTAGAACAAGTGAAGCAAGAAATAAGTGAGAAAAAGCAAACCAATAAGACAAAAAAAATTATGAGACGTGAGCTTATATTGCAAAATAAGCCACGAAAATTTTGATTTAGAGCTTATTAAACCACGAAACAACCACTATCTACCCGAGGCTCTGATACCAAATGTCGGTTACCCAAGAATCACTTCACTTCATAATGATGAACAAGAAAATAAGCTAGGAGATGATAAGAATTGTAGAGAGAAAAACTAGAAAGAGAAAGTAGGGAGAGAATAAAAAATGGAGGTTGATTTACTTGTACAAACACAAATGAGACCAACAACCCTCTCTCCACACATGGAGAGGGGTTTATATACCCTAGATGGGTCGGCCTTAAAAGGCTTAGTGGGCCAAGGGTTTGAAATGGGTTGGGCTCGAGTTTACTTGGGCTTTAACGCCCAAGTACACGTGACCGTTATCATAACATAAAAAGCCCGTTTACCCGTCTAGCCTATTACAATGTATATTAATTAATGACCGAGACCTAATATAATTAATGAATGAACTTCCATTGTTCGACTCAATATTTTGAGGCTAACACAAACAATGACAACAACTCTTTAAATAGAAAACGTGTCATTATTTGAGGGGGAGAAAGTGTCATCAAATAATCTTTTAAAACGGTCTTTCAAAATAAGTCACGGAATAAATGGATAAAGTTTTTGATAATGACGGATAACAATTTAAAGGGGAGTTAATTTATATTAACTACAAGGGATTTAGATGTCATTTGTTTCAAACTTTAGGGACTTATTTGCACGTTGAGACTTAGTGAATTCAGGCTTTAAACTACAGACGACCAATATTGCTAACACCTCATAGTTTGTAAAAGACTTAGGAATGCTTGGAAATACCTTCATAGTTTTAAAAACCTTGAAGTTGATTTTTACGAAATATGATTTAAGCTTATTTTTCTTCGAACAGTAACGATTTCAAGTATATGTGCGTACAAAAGGTTTTTGTTGATATCCGAGGTATCAAAACAGCATAGGAAGGAGTAGATACACTAGAGCGTACAACAAGTACACGTGATAAATCCTATAGCCTTCTTTTATTTTAGGCCATTCCGGGAAGATGAAATTCATAACCGTAGAGAAAATAAGTGTTTCAACTTGTTACTTTCGGGTGCACTATTTCAACCACATAGGGGAAGAGATATTTTGTTATCTTTAGTATGCATCATTTGAACTTTCAAAGGGAAGTGGTGTGCGAAGAATTATTTAAGCGTGAGAAGATATGCTTCTGATTCAATTAATGTTTCCCAATCAGTTAATCACTAAGCTTATTTTCAAAGGAGTAGAATTAGATGACAAAAGAGGTACACATAAGTTTGATAAGTATGATGATTCCTTAAGTTAGTTAGTATTCTGCAGAAAGAAATGGGTACTTCCGGGACTTAGTTGACTTTGGTGTTATCATTTCGGCTACTTATAGGAAGTAATTGTCTACGTCCAAGACTTAGTTGAGATTGGTGTAACAATTTATATCATCACTATCGTGTAAGGAGAAATACAGACATCCATGACTTAATTGACTTTGGTGTTACAGTTTCAAATTAATTGTGTAATTCGGATATTTGGGCTTTATACATCAAGTCTTCTTAATGCGGCTTACAAGAAATCTTTGAATCTACTCAATAAAGGATTGCTGATTCGGGGGAAAGCTAAGATAACTTCCAAAAAGAAATTATCGAGACGACGGACTAACAGATTAAACTGATAACGGACAACAATGACTTTGACAATTTTTCGATTTCAACATTTTCAATCCTAGTGCACTAAAATAACTTGTGAAATATAATAATGTGTAGTGTTAGACAAAAAAAGCGTATAAAATATGCCTGAGTAAGAATTTCAAGAATTTCTTAGTAAATTCAAAAAAATTCAAATTAACATACTCAAAACACCATATAATACCCAGAAAATTGAGGGGAGGCCATTAAAAATTGTTCCCAATAAGGCTTACATAATGTAATACTAGAACATTTATTCCCAAAATAATATTATAAATACTTTAATCAATTGATACTAAAATAACAATAAATTGACATTTTTTTATAAGTGGGAAAAATGTTGATTAAAATATATTAATAACTTAGTATATGTGATCTTAAAGACTCATGTATGAACTTCCTACCTCGAATGTTACTAAAATGTTTTTGTTTTTATCAAGTACCGTTGATCGATGTTTTCAAATATTTTAAGGTTAGTGAACAATACCAAAAGAGCCAACCATGTATTTAATAATTGGAGTTATAAGGTGGTTAGGTAGAGGCTCGTGTCCCACGATCCAGCCAGAAATAGAGAGATCTACCCAAGGACATTTTATTACTTAGAATAGAAGTTCATAGGTATGATAAAAAGGAGAAAAAAGGAAAAATTCGGACTAAGACAGAGCTAACACTAGAACAAACCCAACAAGGTGTTAGTGATGAAGTCTTGGTAAGCATTGAAGGGGTTGAAGAATGAAAAAGAAAAGTTAAGATAAAGGGTAAAAGAAGAAGACCTCTATACACTTAGGCAAAAACTCGGGTCAATACATATGCTCAATCATAAACACCTAACTGTTGTCTGGTAATTGGAAGATAGTCATCCATGGACAAGTGATGTGATCACAACCCTCCCCCAGCCAACTCAAGGGTCTCTTTTCCCAAAAATAACCTCTTGTGTCCCATTTCTCACAAAGATTACACTTATTTCTATAGACTTTCTCACTACGAGTTAGTTGGTATTGAAAAGGTGGCAGTCTGCTCTAGCCTTCGATTACTAAAACTAAAAGTGCACTATCAAGTCTAGAGCCAAAATAGATCATCCATAAATCTCACTAGGACACAATTCCAATATATTTGTTGCTCACATACTGTGAAAAAAAAAGTAAATATCTTAAGATCCTACGACATTATCCTTTATAATGCCATAACATCAGAGGATACATAAGTAATTTATCAATGACGATGGAAATCTTCCCTAGCCAATCTCAGAACTGAGCTCAGCAAGTAGGTGACTTGTGAGATCCTCTATGATCAAACTTATGACACTGGATACATCGATCCAGACTATGAATTTACGATTGAAATGAAATTTTGAAATGCCTTAAAACTCTCGATGTGTCCAAAATCATTTAGACAAGTGACATGTCGATTGATTTTCAAATCAATTTTTGATGCAATCGGTAAGACTTTGTCTAACTGGTTCACTCATACCGTGTTGTCTACTTTGAGACGCTCCAATAATGAGAACGGCTAGTGCAGCTGTGAAACCCTACCAAGGAGAATCCTAGGAATTCTACCTGATCACAAGCAGTATTTATACTGATTAATAGGGAACTGTGGTTATTGTAACCATATTTGACGAAGTGACAAAGACACTGATGACGTACCCTCCACTCCGTCTCAGAGGCCTCCCCTTCGAGCTCAAATGGGATCTTCTCCCAGATTATGCTTGAGAACCTCGAATAGTTTCTAGTGGCGTAAAATCATCTTCGTGATGGTTACCAGTATGGGAATCCAACACGCGAAGAAAAACCTACAAACACCCTTCACGGGAGGTCTACGCCAAAAACTAGGGCAAGGTTATGTTAAATCAAAACACCACGTTCTCGCTCTCAAAACCACACTATTTCCCTCGCCAAGGTAGAGATCACGGTCACGCAGTTCCTAGAATCACCTTTAAATCGTGTGACTGGCCGCCACGATCACGATTTTGGTATTTTGCTAATCCCTCGTCCGTCCTATTTTCACACATATAAATAGATGGTCAGGTCTCCAGGTATGCTCAAACTCTCATACGTACTTATTTGTTTTACATACACTTATTACCCTAAAAAGCACATACTTATTCTCACGTCAAAGGTGATTCGCTGGGACACCCCATGCACTTCACTTAACGTAGTGTTTTCATTTGTGTTGTCACAGGTTACTAAAGACTTGGCAATTCAGCAATCACCTCAAGAATTCTTCAATCCCCATCAAAGCCTGATCGTGTCTATATTTGCATAATCAGTGGTGCCATACGTAGGACCCGCAATGATTAGTCCCGTCTAAACCAATTAAAATAACCTCTAAACCACTTTACCTACTTTTCTGGCATGACAAACAGAAGAGAAATCACACCACCACCGGGTTTCTCAACGAAAATGTTATCACCAGTGAATTACCACCCATAACCACCTCCATATTTGTCGCCATGACTCCTAAAAACACGCCACTTACATATCGCGCTTCCACCTCAGCCAATCTAAATCCAATGATTAGCCCCGCTTTCATAGAAGCCAACTATGAAATCCTTGAATCTATCTTAAGGGAACGGCGGAGGCAGATACGTAACGAATGCCTTCGTACTGAACTGGGATAGTTTAGTGAGGAGTATGACGAAGAGCGGGAGATGGAACCAAATACCCTGAGCAAAACAGAGAAACTACTCCACCTCTTCGCATGAGGTCTCCTAGGGTTCGTCGGTAAAGAGAAGGGTGTAGGGTAGGAAATAAACCACAAAACATGGAATGCAGGATAAAAAGGAATGTCAAAGGCGGTGGGCCTTCGGAGCTTAAAGCAAGGGAGAATGAAAGCCAAGGAAAGAGTCTTCCTCCACTTCTGGCAGCACACCTAGGAAGAAGCTAGAATGGCCATGCTCTACAATCCTCTTTGACCTTCGTATACGGAGGCCATCAGCCTTCGATTAACATAGTGGGAAATCTTCCCCCTAACGGTACGCACCTCTCGCATAATGCTTAACCGTTCATACCTAGTAGTTTCCATCCATCCAATGGATCCAGACCTGCTCATGTTAACTCTTACTCCTAACCATTTATGGGTATTGTCAATGGGAAAGCTTTGAATTACCCTCCTCAGGCTCAAAATGGTAACCCCTCTTTCGGGGGAACCTACGCCCATCACCCACAAGGAGGATATGTACCCCAGACCCTTACGAATAGCAATATTCCTCTGAACAATGGGTTCATATACTCTAAAACCACTCCCCCGAATAGCTATCCCTTATATGCATAATCCATGTGCGCTCAGCCAAATGTACCTGCATACCCAAACCCCGCGGGCCTCTTTACAGACCTGACAGGTTCTGTAACTCCCTTCATCTGCTGGATTAAGGATTACCCTCTCCCGGACGGATTAAAAATGCCTTCCCATATCGGCTCTTACGATGGAAAGGGAGATCTCGATAATTACTTACACCTTTTCGAAGGGGCTATTCACATGCAAAAATAGGTAATGCCCGTAGCTTGTTATATGTTCACATATACCCTCAAAGATTCTGCTTAGATATGGTGGAATAGTCAGAAAGCAGGTAGTATTCTCAATTATAAAGATTTAAAGGCAAAGTTTCGGTCACACTTCAGTCAGCAAAAAGAAGTTTCACACAAAAATGCACCCTAACAGTACACATATAAAGCAAGAGAGGTGAGAGCCCAAGTGCCTTCGCCACAGATATACAATCGATACTTTGCAGATTTTAGAACTACACGAAGATCAAACGTAACTAGGATTTGTGGTACACAGGATCGAGAACAAAAATTGCTTAGCCAAACGAACTTGAGTCACATATTTTAACCATTCCGGTTGCAAACTATTCAGAAACTTTGTGTTAACTGAAACAGTTGGAAACTTCATGTTGTTTCGTTCCAAATCATTCATTAACTGAGCAAAACGATTGTAGACTGAAACTAGTGACTCTCCTGGTTCAGCAACAAATTGATCAAATTCATTTGTAAACCGCGTTTCTCTGTCAACTTGGTTTTGTATAGTTCCCCTCATCAAACGTTCAACACGAGCCCACATTTCCTTGGCCGTCTTACAAGAATCCACAGAATTGTAAATCTCATTAGGAATAGAAAGAAGAATCATATTCATGAGTTCCATTTCCGCATCATAGTACAATAAGTCATCTCCTTGAAGATCCTCTACTTCTTGCAACCTTGGTATTGTTGAACCTGTAGGTGTGATGTTCCTAAACACATAAGGGCCATCTTCTAGTGCTTTGAGAAGCCACTTCCGGTTTTCCCTCTTGCGATTAAGAAATCGTTTGAATCTACTCGCCCAAGGTATGTAACTACCCCTTTCAAGCATGGGTGGCCTAGTCTCAGAACCGGCATCAGCAAGGGATTGTTGGTATGTTTTGGATGTCGACATGTCTTAAGATTCAAAGATTGGATCTTTTTAGACGAATATGAGTGAGATTTGTGAGAAAATATCCAAACTCGGTAACAGTAGTCAAATTCGGTAACACTGTTCACGGACAACAAGTAATCTGAAAACGAATACCCTTCTCGAACAGTACACTATCAAACTCGGAAATCTTCAAATAATAAACTCGGTAAACTGCAAACTACTCAAATTCGGTAACACTATTCACTATAAACTCGGTAAGCCTAAATTGTTAAAATCCAACAGTTATGAATTATTAATAACCACAAATTCGATGAAACCGAATTTTATGATGACTAGATAATCCAAGTGTTCTAAAAACTCAAATTCGATGAAACCGAATTTGATTGCCGAGTTTAGTAAATCTTGAAAAACCGATATTTAACACTTCAAAACACGATAAAACCGTGAAATGAAAGTGTAAAATGACTTGTAAAGCTTATTACCGAGTTTATACTTAGTAAAATTCCCTATATCACAAATTCGATGGAACCGAATTTGTGAACTTAACAAACTCGATAAAACCGAGTTTAATACCGAATTCCTAATAAACGATTTTTGATAGAACCAAAAGATCGAATATATCTATTACACTGATATTTCGTACTGAAATTGCTAAATTTACAAGAAAAAGTCTTCCGAAACTCAAAACCACTCTACCGAGAATGCAAAGCTTCAACCGAAAATCAAAACCACACTTCCGAGAATGAAATGAACACTTCCGAGAACACAATAACGTCCAAAAACTCGAAATCACAGCCAAAATCAATCTCGAAACCTCAATAGCACCAACCGAATTCGGAAACCATCACTTCTTGATTCTCGGTCGAACAAAATCACGCACAAATCAAGCACTCTACTTCTCTATTGGCGATTGATACCACTTGATAGGTCACATGAATCTTGAATCAATCATATCAACATGTAAGATTAGAGAGAATGAGGGCAAGTAAAGGGAAAATTCAAATCTTATTATGGAGGGAAAATGAGAGTTAATTACAAGGGCATCACCCTCTAATGAAGATTAGAGGGCTATTTATAGGCAATGGGAGGGAGGCTTCCCTTCCTTATTTTCCTAACTTGTCAATACTAGTCCCTAGACTTTGGTTATTATGCTATTTCTTACTTAAAGCATAATAAACCTTATTACAAGCTATATTAAACTAAACAAAATAAAGTCTAATAACAAAATATAATAAAACCACATAATCGACACTTTTCCATAAACCTAACAATCTCCCCCTAAGGGTCGATTATTCTGGGCGTTCCCTCCTTGGTCCAAGTGGTCTTCCATTCACGTACATCTCCCATCTTCTCATTTGATCTCGATAATTCAATCGAACTTCAATCTCTTCTTCAAACAACTTAAGAAACTCAACTTCATCATTTGTGAGTTCTTTTTGCACATAGCCATACTTGACATCATTATAATAACTCTTTAGTCCTTCAAGCGTTCTTCTCAGTGTTGCATCACAAAACTTATGTATCTCTGAATGTATCATCACCCTTTTCTCTTTCTTGCTATTAGTGTAAATAATTCCATGTATGGGCTCATAGACAATAGAAAACACATCATATTCTTCAATTCCTGGGAATGTAATTGTTGGTGCAGTGAGATTAATCTTCTGTTGATAGCTTTCGATTCTAAGTTGGAAATCGTACACTCTTTCCCATATCACTGAACTCCTGATGAACACTGATAGAGACCATAGCAATCCTGTATTAGCATAATCAGGTACCTTGTTATTCACGATCAGCATATACATGTCTTCAATGTCATTCTTATTGAGGTTCTTGTAATCTGGCTCGGTTATTGACACTATGCAATCATTAGCTCTTCTTGCCACAATCTCTGTGATAAACTTATGTTCATGACCCAATTCCCAGTATGTCTTGATGACTTGAACGATCTTAGAGTTTGAATAGATCTCTTCCTTCGGTCTTCCAGGTTCTTTCTGTCTCCTTATGTAGAAGATCTTCGCATGAGGATTCTTCCAGTTTTCAACACCATATCTTGCATAAGGATTAAACTTCTTTATACACTTATTAACCCATATGGAAGTTCGTTCTTCAATATCATCATCATTGAAGACAATTGCTAGAAATTTATAAAGTGACAAAACAATCTTCTCAGGACCTAAATTTCCTTTCTTCAAGTACAAAAGGTCTTGATTGATCAGAGTTAGTGCTGGAGCTTCAGGATCTCTTTGACAGCTTTGAACTAATGATGTGATCTTTCATGGATGCGGAGAGACAAGAATTTCCTTTCTGCTTTCCTAAACAATGTCACTTTGTAAGAAATTCTTCATCTGATCAATGTGATACTGATGTTCATATCCTGAAGTACATCTTTGTCTTAGCATCTCATCCACCATCTTCTTCAACTTAGCTTCATCAATTGTCAAAGGTATCTCTTCCATGATGTCTTGTGTTACTTGCTTAGTTAGAATCTCATCATCATCAGAAGCATAAGAATCAGTCTAGAAATCAAATTCTTTATCTTGTTCTTGATTACCTGAAGTAGAAGGACCTGGTTCCTTTACATTAACTTGTCCAGACGATGACTCTCCAGATACATATGCTTCATACTCCGATGTATTCTGCCTTTTTGCACTATTCCCCCCCCCAGGATGAGCATCATCATGAGGATCGTCTTGTTGTTGTTGTAACAGAGGATCAGCCTTCATAGCAAGGTACAATTGATGTTGTTGTTCTGGAACAGAGAATGATTGAACTTGTGCCGGATAAACATAAAGAATATGACCCGACATATAACTGCGTACAGATGCATCAACTAAATAAGGAATAGCATTGTCAATTGCATTTTGAATCTGTTGAATTCGGTTTTAAGCAGCTTTAATTTTAGATCCATTTCTGAGAGATCATCAGTGGAGGTGGATGATTAAGTGAAAAGATTGATTTGATGTTTTTATAACAATGAGAAAAAGGTGTTAAGAAGAGGTAACTAGTTTGAAGGACTTTAGTGATATGAGTAGGCTGAAGCTTCTTGATTTCTGTCAGAACTTTTTCTTGGACAACTTTTTCAAATGCTTCAGAAACATTGAAATTTGTGAGAGCTTCCTGCTTCTCATCATATTCTTTGAATTTATGTGCGACTGCCTTCTTGAAGTTAATCTTCCTCATATTCTTTTTCGCTTTCTTTGATCAGCTTATTGCTTTGGTTGGATTGAGCCTTGGTTGGGTGATGTTGTAGTAGAAGAATATTTTTTCTGGTAGAGATAGTATATGATGAGCATTCTCGTATGGAACCATTTTATTTAATAAGATGTTTTTTGGTTAAACATATACATGTGTACCAAGTGATACTTTAGATGCACCTAATATATTGCTTGTTAACTCAGGATTTCCCTCTGGGTAAATATCCGTTGAGGTTGTTTGAGAATCAGTATACACTAGATTACTCACTAAATCCGTCAATTCATTAGCAGGTGTTTCATTCAAAAGATTCTGGATGAAATCCAATGATGGAACTTGTAACCCTGGGACTAAGATATGTAGGAGTTGGGTGTTTTTGTGGACTTTATTATACCATGAACCCAAATCCTATAGCATATCATATTCTTTTTAGATTGTCATCATGATAATAATTATGACTACGTCAGGATCATTGTTTCTTTTTCACTTTCCTCTGAATCATGAAGAGTAGAAGTATTGCATCTTGTTAGTATATGATTTAACATAGTGTATGTTGTTTGTGAGCAATTACTTCGATCATTCTTCCGGTAACTACTGATCTTTTGCTTCAAAAAACTCTCAAGTATGCTAGTTTTTGATCCTTTTGTAATTTATTAAAGATTGTATCTAGGGATCTCGACCTTTGAGTTGGTCCACACTCAAAATACTTATTTGCACAGCATCGACAATTTAGGGTTAATTGTCAATTGACTCTTTGACGTGTTGAGTGGGCGGTTCTTGAATACTGATGGAATTTGCAAGTTCACCTATAACTGTTTCTTCAGTGATAGTGAGAGTTCTTGTTTTCCTTGGCACAATACCTTTCTTGAGTTTGTTGGGGAACTACTATGAATCCCATAAACACATAAATTCCTTTTTCTTTACTTTTGACTTGAGACCCATGTTGTATTTGGTTCATAAACAATATTATCTTTTGCACTTCTCCTTCTTCTTTTGTTTATAAAAAAGTTGTATCTGTGACTTCTTGATTGCAATCACTGATCTTTTGGTATCAAGGAATCTCCATTTAAACTTGTAGTCACTTTACAGTGTTTGACAATTTGGTTTTATGGGTTTTTATCATCTTGTTCTGTGTAATTAGGAGTTGGATAGCGGAGAGATCTCTAGTTGCAAGACAGGAAAGTGTGGTAATGACTATAAGCTTGCGTGAAGGGGTGGTGGGGTTGTTTGATCTGTATGGTACAACACTCAGACATTTTTTTGTATGATTAGATGATATTTCAAACAGGTTTTCCATTCAAAATTTGTCCCTAATTAATGATGCGAAGTCCAAATTGGCAGTTTCGTTAGTGAGCGATACCCAATGTATCCGAAAGTATTGGAAGGTTTAACTATGGCCAAACTTGACGTCTTTTCAAGTTAGACTTATGTAGAGAAACACTCCTGAATAGCTCTCATTGTTGTTGGATTAGTCTTTTTGCGCCATTTTTGAGACAACAATCATCTTTGTATCAGGATCTTCATCATAACCAAGTGTCTTAATGAATCTAAGAATTTGGTTTTCTAAGGGAGGTTTGGTATAGGTGTTGTTAGGATAGGAAGGAGACCATCTGCAATACAGTTAAGAGTAGTTCTAGGTGTGAGAGTGAAGTATGGTGTCTAGTTCGAATAGTGGATTGTGTGGTTGTTTGGTTTGTGATTGCATGGACCTTTTTCTTTGTATTTCCTATTTTTTTCATTTTTTTTGTTTTTTTTTTTCAAAAACTGGGTAGGTAGATGATCGGTACAGTGCCAGTTAAGGAAACTAAATTGTTATAGTTGTGTGTT
Source organism: Tanacetum coccineum (assembly GCA_026074375.1). NCBI lineage: Eukaryota > Viridiplantae > Streptophyta > Magnoliopsida > Asterales > Asteraceae > Tanacetum > Tanacetum coccineum. Next base: position 36,722 of record BQNB010019377.1, on the reverse strand, counting down.
TTAGAATTCAACAACAATTCAGTTAGTATCATCGATATCTGAAACTGAAAGCGGACCACGCTGGTTGTTTTTCATGATTACAAGTCTGTTAGCACTTGGAACTAGCTGTTTTTTCGAGATAATTGTTGATTGAGGAATTTTTTTTGACATGTTGAATTTGGAGATAAGATTCAAATTCTGTTAGTCTTCACATGAATACAAACTTAAGACATTTATTTCATTTTTGTTTTTATCTTAGCTTGTCTGTTTTGTATGGACGATACAATTCTTTCTTGTCTTTATTTTGTCTATTCTTTATCATGTGACTTTTTTCTTTATTTTGCTGGACACAAGGCGCTATGCACCTTTTCTTTTTACAATTTTTATCTCTCGTTCTGTTTTTAGTTATCCTCACTTAAGATTAAGTTTTGGGATACTGTTTCTTATAAAATAAAAGATGGAAGAATGAACGAGAATTTTGAATTTCTCTTTCTTTTAAAAGTGTTCATCTTGACCAATATTTAAAGAAATAACACCATTTGAATGTAAGAAAACTTTTTAGAAAACTATTAATTCGTATGAGAGTGAGTTTTGATTTTAATAAAGTGACTTTGAGCCCCGAAGATACACTGATTTGCTAAAGAGATACATTAACAGCTTTTTAGGTGTTTATATACTAGACTTTATTCGACACTCCGATTTATCAACAACTCTTAGACAACGTTATTTAAAAGTAGGTCTCATATGATTTTTGTCTTTGATGCATTTGCAATAGGATTGTGTTATTCTTTGTAATTAATAGGTTTATACGAGTGTTAAATTCTTCTAGCAATAATAGTTTACTTAATATAAACACATCATTACTATTATTTTTGGAAAATATCTCGTATGAGATTAAGTGCCTCGGGAATACCATACATAGTACAAGTACTAGAATAGTAATCCACTTCACTAGTGGGCTTAATCCGAAGATTAAGCATGAGTATTATAAATAATACCCTAGCGCACCGTGGTGAAATTACGAGAGATATATCCAAGTATAGCACATTAATGAGTAGTATATTTTATTTCGAAATATTTTATATCTAAAATTGGTATGGTCACTAAGCACGCTAATCGGACGATTTTTGAAACGATCATACGATGCAACCCAAACGATGATCTAACCTATGTAGAGAATAACCGAAAATCGGAATGCAAAACTAGATCACTGTCACGTCTTTCGATATAAAAATATTTGTTAAACTATTTTTGACATTATCACAGATAACAGATAGAACATGTATTCATTCACATAGAAACATAATCAATTTTATATCAAAAGAACTTATTAAGTATGGGATGGAAAATAAGCAAGTTGGACAATGGTCAAGTCACCTGGTCAACGGTAATCGACAATTCAAATGATAAACCAAGGTCAAAATCCATAGGCAAGTCAAACTAACTCAACAATCTAATCTTAAAGTTCAAAGATTTTAAGATTAAGTTTACGAGTTATTTAAGAGTTATGCATTTATACATTTATATTTTTATATATCCTTTTTAAAGTCAAATTAAATAATTTTGTACTTTAAGTGATTTTGAAAAATGTTAATATTTTTTGAAAAAGTTATTAAGTTTTAAACATACTTTTAAAATTTTGAAACTTTTTGGAATTATTTAAACCTTTTCATTTTTGATATTTCAATTTGAATCTTAGTGTTTGTAATAATAAAATGTGTGAATAATTCTGTCGTTTAGGTAACACGAGACAGGGTTCAAGCATTAAGTCAAATCGGGTCACAGTTAATTGGCTTTAAACAAGGTCAAATACTATGGTCTCGGAAGGGCTTGACATTAGGCCAAACGGTTTATTTGATTTATTTCTATATACATTACATTATTTATTTCTACATTGCCTCATATTATATCTTAATTTTTAAATTTATTGGGCTTTTTAACGGCCCATTTGGATAAGTGGCTTAACCAAACCTTAAGGTTCACGGTGGGCTTAAAGCCCAAAAGGTTATCCCATTTAACACGGCCGTTAGGGTCGGTGGGCTTTAGTGATGAGTTTGGTGGTTTGGTGGGTCGACAACAAACGACCCATGGTAAGGTGCCATGCGTTGTTCGGTTTGCCACATGGTAACCGGACCATGGTGGTGGTTCGGTGCATACCTGGTAACCGATCCGACATGGACTTGGTTAGCCTGTAGGCTAACGAAGTGGTTAGTTTGGTGGTCTTGGTCAAACGACCCTTGAGATCGGTAATGTGGTATGGTTTTGGACTTCAAGTCTTCGTGATTTAAATGTCTTCTAGTCTTGAACTCTAAATTTCACCTAAGTCTTTCACAAAGCATTTCATCAAACACTTTGTCTTCACCTTCAAAAATCACTAATCTTTGTGTTTAATGTTTAAAGGTTAAACCTTTTTGTTACAAACGAGCAAGATTAATGTTTTTAAGCTAACAATCCATCACTTTACATTCAAACAATCAATACAAACACACCATAAAGGTGGTTCGATTGAGGAACACGAACCAAACAACTGTTTGATAAACTTATTGAATGATTCTCTTAATGTCGAGTTAATACTAGTCTTAACATCATAATCTACACAAAGCCCTTTAGGAAAATTTTAACATCTAAAAACTTCCAAATTTTATGAACACCTAAATAAAAAAGCTTTGTTTTTTCAAGATTGTGTAAAGAATGAAAGAATTCTTTTTGGATTTGATATAAGAAGATGATTATTATTGACTTTCGTGTTTTACCTTTTGATCAAAAATGGACTCTTGTTTGTGTTTGTGGTATATCCGATCCAAGAGAAGAGAGAAAAGGAAGGAGAATTTTTTTGGTAAAATGTATTGTGTTGTGTATGATGAATCGGTTGGATGGGTATTTAGGGGAGGGGTTTTGGTTTTTGACAAAACTAGTCCTGTGGTTTTATATCTCACTACTAACTTTGCCTAAAGTTCATGCAATTACCCCGAAAACCGAATTTGAAATAATTAGCATTTTAGGTCTAAGGATTAGTTATAATATTCAAAGGTAAACTTATGCTCTTAAGTTTAAAATATTTTGATAGATAGTCCCGGAGTTTAATATGTTAACTCCCCATCAAACGTTGACAAATCAAAATTGAATCAAATGCTTTTCATAACCCATTTTTCACAATATTTTTGAAAATTTAATTTTCTAAAATATAATGTCTACCTTAAAACGAATACCGTTTTAGTTGGAATTTGTCTTGATTGTTAAAAAATATCTTTCTTGATCGTTTTTCTGATTTATTATGATGATTATTTTTGAGCTTTTTTTGGAAATTTTATATAATCTCGTTTTCCACTAGAACAAGAGGGACCGTTAGTCTATTTAAAGATTTATTGGATTTGTTCACGAGCGTGGAGGATTTTCTTGTAAATCTTTTTTCTTTTTAATGACTAAACTGATTTCTGATTTTACTTTTCTAGCTTTTTGAAATTAAAAATTTGTTTTAACTGTGCATGTTTGTTAAACAATTGAAAGGGAAAAATTGCTCGAGATAAAGAAAATTATTCTTTTATGGACATAATGCAACTTTTTGATGTAACATTTCCTTTTTAGAAAGCTTTGGAGCGAAGTTGTGTTGTATTGCAATCTTATTAATAACAAGTCATATTCTTGAGTTTCAAAACTTGGATGTTTTGAATCTTTAAACTTAAGATTCAAATAGATTCTCTTTCGTTGTTAAGGCACTCCCCCCCCCCCCCCCCCCTCCACCCCCCCTCTTACATAACTGCAATGAGCCAGTACAATTTTTTTTCTTAGGGTCTCTGGGTTGTTATTGATATTTACTATCAAGACTTTAGGAAAATTTGAGAAGAATTTTTCAAAATGGTTTAAACTTTCTGTCGAAATTTATCTACATATCGTGTCATTATTAAAGGACTTCTATGGAGTAGATATTATCGATTCTAAAAGACATGTCAAGAAGATTTTTTATGGTTTTTGAAATTTTCTGATTTTTTATTTTCTTTTTGAATTTTATATTTTTATAGTTTTATATTTTGTTTTGAAAAATGAAAATTCTTTTTGTAGCTTGTGTTTTCTAAACTATCCTACGTATTATACAAGTGATACAAGAAGTTGTAATGAGTTACTTCTTGTTTTCGTCTGTACTCTGCAAGGAATAGTTTTAAGCTCTTCAGGCGTAATGCTCTGCATGCCTAGGCGTTTGACCAGAAATTCAAAGCGTTCTCTCGCGAGTGCTTTAGTGAATATATCCGCCAACTGATAAGGAGTCTTGACAAAGTAGAGTTGAACAATATCATTTTCAACTTGTTCCTGTTAAAATGTATTGATCAATGTGTTTTGTCATGGGAGTGCTTTGCATCAAGTTGCAAGGATAACGGACAGTTGGTGCTCTAGGAGTCGCTTACAAAGGATCTTTTTATAATCAATCTCCGTAGTCAGTTAAAAAACTAAGACCGAATCCTCTAGGATCTGTAACAAGCCAACGGAAGGGAGATATATTTAGCTTCACGTTGTGGATATTGCAGTTACACTTTTGCTTCTTAAAACAACAAGCTAACTAGCTTTCACCTAAAATTGTGCAGTAACCCGATGTCACTTTTTCTTGAATTTGGGCAAACCTGCATCGTCAGACATTTGTACAAAGCTATTAGTTCAATCCGGTGGTTCCTTTTGATAATCACAGACCCCTATTAATGGTTCATTTGAGGTACCAAAAGAAAACGGGCACACAATGATGACGACAAGACACTAGACCAAGGGCGATAGATGTGAGATAATTAGGAATGTCCTTACCTTGATATCGAGTTGGGTCAACTAGAGTCCTGTTTGGATCCTTATCTAGTTTTAACCTTTCCACCATGGGAATGTCACCAAGGTCACATTGGTCTAAACCATATTTCTTAAGCATATCAAGAGCATATTTAGATTGGTTTATGAAAATGCCTCTTGGTCCTTTGAGAATATTTGTAGTTCCTAAAAAACAACGGCATTTTTCTCAGATCATTGACATTTTAAAAAGTTCTTTTATTGCTCATTGATATGCAAATTTATCACTGAAACTAGGATTCGTTATACAGTCATTAAACTAAGATTCTTTAATACGAAGCATATCATCAGTTAGAGATTATTTTCATGTTGAGAAAAGGCACGGATTTCTTTCGAGGTGTCCGGTCAAAATGAAGTTGGGGGAAGAATGGCTAATGAAAAGCCGTTCAATAGTTCAGCTAACCATTTCAATAGCTTACTTTGTTGAGTCTAGTTTTCAACCATGTTTTTGCTTCTTCAGTGAGTGATAAAGGAAACATCATCAGGCGGACATCTTCATTTTCATTATCTCTGTATTTAAACATATCGCAGATTCCAAGGAATTCATGAATGTGTTTATGAGGATCAGTTTTGGTTCTGCCATCAAATTGGTTTCCTTGACAAGGGTCAAGTGGTTACCTTTAATGGAAAATTCGTTTGCAGTTTCAGGAATAGTGATTGCGGAACCGGGAGTGGAGTTAGTTGGTAAGATGAAGGGAATATAAGAATGAAAGCTGACATGAGATAATAATACAAATTTAGGGAGGAATAATTAGTATTGAGCATATGAATGCTCTTAAATATCGACAATGGCAGAAATATTCGTAATCATATAATTAATGCAATGCCAAAGCCATGCGCGCCTACAGTTAGATAAATAGCCCGTCCTCCTTCAGCATTAGCCAACGATCCCCCCCCCCTAAGAAGTTAAGAGCGACCTAATACGGCAAACAATGAAAAAGGGCGAGCCGATGAGAAGGAGATTATTTTTGTGCGACTTTAAGCGAAATGCTTTAGCTCAGAGGGTAGTATTTAGAGAAGTGAGAATAGGAAGGAAACTAAGCAGAAAAAATATTAGAAATGCCGTTAACGCGAATTTTGAAAAATTTACTAGCAATAAAGATATAAAGGGCTAGTTACGCTGTCTAGTAGAGAAAAAAGCATTATAACGTTTTCGAGAAATAATATTTTCTAGATACATATAAAGCCTTAATGCTGAATAAGAGAATGGTAATCAGAAAAGACGTCCGATAAATGGAAGAATAAAGTATTACAGAATTACAGGCTGACTATAGTTTATTAGCGAAGACTTAATAATCGTGAATAGGGTAAAGTTATATTGTAGGTAGCAATTATATGAGGTGGACAGTGCAGGAATCTGTAAAATCAGTGATCATAAGAAATGGCAAGCGACAAATAGATATAAGTAGATTTACATGCTTAGCAAAACTCCCCCCATTAGCGACAGTAATAAATAAGGGTAAAGGATAAGCGACAGATTGAAATGATATGCAATTAGGCTATGAGCGACTATAGTGGTAAAATTAGAACGATCTATATAGGACCCATAAAATGCGTAAATTAATAGATACTTATATTTTATTAAGAAGTGCAAAAGCGTCTTTATACATGAGTTTATGGAATTTTAAGGCTATTGAGAGCAGGGGGAGTGATAGGCGAGAGCGATCATTAAGTAAGGGTGAGCGACCATGCTTAATTATAGAAGTTAATCAAGTGTACCCCGCCTCGCTATGTTTGAATAGATAGATCGAGAATTAAATGGTTGGTTAGCAGGGAGAGGTAGTTGTTCATGCAGTTAGGTTTGAGTGAGCTTTAAAGAGAATCCCCAACGCGAACGCAATAGTCAAACGCCCACATTCTACCCGAATAATAACAACGCATAGCATAAAGTAAGAAGTAGAAATAGGAGGATTTAGATGTGTAATGTACGATGGTATATAAGCCGAGCTTAATAGCGAATTAAGAAGCAGTGAATTAAGCGAAAAGTTAAGAGAGGTATTATAGTACAAGAAACGGAAAAATCGAGAGTAAACTAAATTTAAGTTAAGAGATTATACTATGTTGCGTGGGAATTGTTTTTATGTGGAAGTCTTCAGGCGTTAGCATTGAAATTGCTAATGTGAGTAATGATATATTAAGAGCTCAGATTTAATAAATCATAGCTTGACTATATGTTTTGTAACATAAATTAGCAGAGAAGAGGTATAAGCAAGGTTAGGCGATATTTACTGTATTAATAATATGATTAAGGATTAAGGAGTTGATTTAGGAAATGCAAGCGAAGAGGTATTTAATTAGCGTCATACGCACAATAATAGGGAAGCGAGAAAAGAGATATTAAAAAAGAGCGAAGATTACTTAGATAATTGAAGCGACTTTGTAGCAATAAGAGGTAGCGGATAATTATAGTAGAAAAGAAGCGTACTTGATCAAATCAGCAAGAGTTATAGCTTAGAATTAGGCCAGCGAAAGCGATTATAGGCATATAGAAGAGTAGAAAAGAAGCACATTATTCCCCCCCTCCCCCACAGTTAATATTAGCAAGCTTTAATGAAAGAGACCCACGTTGAAGAGCGAAAAAAAAGAAAGTTTATAAATGGGGATGTTCCTAAGTCTGAATATGATATGTAAAGAATGATATGATGATGAAAAAGGGCAGAATTAGCTATAAAGTATGCATATTTGAATAGAAACTGAATAAGTTAGAGCGGTAACTTTAGAGGTGAAAATAATAAGAGAGCTATGACTGAGAAGATGTATGATAATACGCGATAATTAGCGAAGCCAGGAGATAGATATTTTGAAGTATTCGAGAGAGACATACCAGCGAAAAGTTAGCAGTAGTGATAACGAGAAGCGCCACTAAGAGTGAGCATTAAATATAAGCGTTAATTAAAAATTAGGATGAACTTACGGCAGACCCCCTACTGGACTCAATTTGTGCAGGCAGATAGCATATAAGCTTAAATTTATTCAGTAGCGATAGATTAAGATGCTGAAATAAGAGCGATACTTAATGATTGAACGTAGAAGAGAGCATAATATGAAGGAAAATTATTAGTAAAAAAGAGTTTAGGAGCTAGACGAAAATGTCGAAAAACATATATGTATAAATGGAGACGGAATAGCGAATAGTGCATTTGAAAGGGCGATCATGAATATTGGAATATTCAACATAAAGAGATAGCGATATATAATAACTAATGCGAGAAGTCGATAAGCCTCTAGGCCCCGCTCTATAGCTATGCTTAGAGCTATGCAGAGACCGAGCGACAAAGAGAAGAAATAATTAAGAATTGGTAAGGCATGAATATACTCTGTATACCTAGTAATATGAAATAGATATATTAAGTGTTTAGGACGACGTGAAATAAGAAAAGCGACTAACGCAGTAGTATAGGGATATAATACTTAGATATGCAGAGCAAGCGAAAAAGAGATGATGTAGATGCGACATGCTTGAATATTAGGAATAGCGACTATTAGTACGGCAAGAGATAATTTATAGAAGATACTAGCAATGATAAAGCCTAGTTAAACTCGCACAAGAAATTAAAATGCATATAAGTAGAGGATTTCTAAGAGAGCTAGGTACTAGAATGTAATATTATCAGGATAGCTAATAGAATGAAAATAAATGTAGCTAGAAAATATAATGCGAATGGCCCCAACCAAAATTTCTAACATATATAATACAAAAAGTCAGCAGGCATAAAAGATAACTACATGTGGCAGAAAGACAGTAATGCTATAAGGCTTACCCTCTCTAAGCAATAAAGAGAATGCATATAAGTTAAGTAAAGAGCCGGCTTAAACAGGCACGAATAAACGCAGGTACAACATGCTAAGCTAGGTTCAACAAGACACAGCGTAGCAGGAGCATATTATAATAATATATCTCAAATCAGCGAAGAGGGTTATACGAGAATTATCGGCAGGTAGAAAGCATTTAATACTGAGGCGAATAGTATGGGTGAGATTGTATAGCGGAGTGACTTTTTAGCGAATAGCTATATTTGAGTATAGAATTAAGAGCGGTTTATAAGTGATGGGTACCTAATTAGGATAAACGAAGTTATAATATGCGATCTACTTACTTAACTTATATTTATCTTATGCGAGAGCGCTGAGCGATAACCTAGAGCAAGTAATTTAGCGACTGAGAAACAAGAATCATTTGACTAGTTCTGTTAAGTATTAAGATTTTAGCAGTGTTGTGCCATACAGATGGGCAGTGCTGCAATAGTAATTGGAGCGTTAGGCGTATAATAGAACTGGTAGTAATAAGCTCATTGGCGAACATCAAAGCTGAACCTTAAGTATTATATGGCCACAATTGCGGAAAGTCCTCAAGCGACATTCCCCCCCCCACCGTAAATTTAGCAAATTTTAGCACATTATAGAATGTAGGTATCAATAGAATCTAATGCGATGACTAAAATCAGATATTATACGACTATATATAATAGGGGTAATGGTAGTTCTATTAATTTATATTATTATGGAAGGAGATACCTGCCATGACGAGAAGAGTTTAGAGCTTTTACTCATATAAAATAGGAGGTATTTTTAAGATGGCTTAGCATATTGATTATTGCTTGGTAGCGACTAGAAATAGGATGTAAGCAATTCAGATCATAAGGTATAAGGCTTATAAATTAGTATAACGGAGTTCGGGACTGCCATAGATATTCCTCACGAGACTGAAGAAAAATTAGAGGCTTATAATGAGTGTAGCTAAGTGATTTTTAGAATAGGAGCTATCTAGATGCGAGGCCAGATTTTAAAGTGCGTGAAGCTAGTAACGGGTGTAAGTTTGAAAATACGTAGTTAACAAAGCTTAAGAGCGAATATAAAGGATAGTATATAGCATTGATGAAACAGAGATGCAGTAGATTATAAGGGAGGATATTGAGTAGAGATAGTACATCAAAAGGCGACATATAGTAGGGTTATAAGGTGTATAGGCAGCCGATATAGAGTATTTACCTCCCCCTCCGCCCCCCTCTCCCCCGCGCCTCTCCCACCCCCTCCCCCCTCCACTAGCCCCCCACCCGCGCCCACCCACCCTCCCCGAGTAACCCCCCCCCCCATAATTCTTGAAAAGAGAGAGATAGGTATGTTGACGAATGAGGACTTATTGCGACTAAGTTTTAATGATTTGAGTAACATATAATTCATAATACAAGCGACAACGGCTTTTTATGCGAGAGCTATTGCGAGTTTTGGGTAGTATTCTTTATTTAGTTTGCATTTGAAATTTTTGGGTTGTGCAGGACAATTTCATATTGTAATTAATATGATTAACAGCTTAGGATTAACGCAAAGATTATATCGGCGGCCAAGTTAAATCCTGCAAGGCATATTATTAGATGGAGTGGAGCTGACATAGGCTAGGATGCAAGCTTTATTTATAAGATAAAAGCAAGGCACAGATCGAAGAGAAATAGAAACGTTGCTGTAAGCGAAGGTTACGTGAGCCACGCTATGCATCAGGATCAGCTGCCGTAAGGTAGTTGTAATAATGCGATATTTGAATGTGAGGGACTATAGGATGTAATTAATTTAAGAGAGAAGAGAAAGCATATAAAAAGGCTAAGGCATGAATTCACGCAAGAAAGGCATGACAGCTGTTAGGATAAAGGCGATGAGCTATTTCAGCGAAATATAAGTGTTTAAGGCCCCAGAAGAAGCGAACTTAGAATACGTTTAATTTAGCAGTATGTAGGCTGTATGCGATGAAATGTAGAGATAATGGACAGCGAAATGGAGCGAGCGAGATATTATGGCGAATATTCGTTAAGGATTAAGCTTGGGTTATAGCAGTGATTTGACATTAAGTAGTTGAAAAATTAGATTATATTATATGCGTGTCAAGCTAAAGGTGAGGTACCGAAATATTGCGGTATTAAAGGTAGTTAATAAGATCGGATAGCGTTAGAATAGCTGACTTAGCGTAAAACAGTAAAGGTAAGTAGCAGATAGCGAGCTGGAATATTCAACACGTTAGTTCATTGAAAGTAGTAGTATGTATTAATAAGGCAGGTTGGAATAAAATGATAGCTACGGCAGACTATAATATTCAAGCGACTTAGTGTAGGAACCATTGAGTTCATAGTTAATAAAAGAAAAGTATTAATAAGATAGAAGCGATACAGGTAAGTTGTGTATAATAGTCAAATATTTGTGTAAATCAGATATGTATAGTATGTTTAGTTTTAGCGACAACAATATTATTTCTAGATGAAGAAAAACTTTTAGCAAAAGCTAGGAGCAAATTTAAAATATAAGGACTAAGATTGTAGCGACTGTAAGTATCTGGAATGGATCTATAATAGACACGGACTTCAGTCATATAAGTTGTAGAGACGGCAGAAGATGCTACATAAATGCCGACAAGAGACTAAATATGAAGCAGATTAGCTAGCGAAAATATTGTGATATAGCTATTTTTTCTTTATAGGTATAGAAGCAGAAGCGACTAAGTAGCAGATAGCATGTAAATGAAGCGATAATTAGTAGAGTAGCCATAAGATATCTATGATGTATCCATAAATGTGAGGTACAGGCGATTGCGATAAAATAAATAAGCGAATATGCGAAATTATAGCATGGCCAATGATACGATACAGCGGAGTGGCGACTATAGCTATTGGATATCTTCAGGTACAAAAGGACAATAGGGCTTATTAAGATTTTAAAGCTGTAGACTAAGTTAGAATGCGACTAGGCTATGCGGATCTTATTGATTAAACGTCTGCAAATTTAAGCAGTAGAGAGACAATTATGTAGAGCTTAGGCATTATAAGTATCAAGACAGAGGAGAAAAAGGCAGCTAAATTTAGACCGCGAAAAGAGCAAATGTGTGATTACTGTAAAAAAGAAATATACTGAAAGATAGATGAATTAATATTATATCTGGGAGGGAATTATATTAAATGATTGCGAAAGTTAAATAGATAGCTCGACAGTATTACATCAAGAGATGTAAGCTGATACTTGTTAGATAGCGAAAATTGAACTGTCAAAGCCATGCTAGACTTAATAAAACTAAAGGGCGGGTTAAGCCTAACTAGAGAACTATATATTAACATACTAATAGCGTGATTTTATGGAAGCGATAGAAATCAGCGAAAGAAGCAGTAAGATTATATGTATTGAGATGACGAGTTAAAGACAAGTATGCGACATAATTGTATGTAGACGATTTTAGCGATAACATATAATGTTTAAATCAATTACGAATGTTGATAAGTCGAGCTTAGTATTGGATAGTAAAACGGGTATTTAAGCGAAAGCGTGAAGTTGAGATGGATATGAAAGATTAATATAGTAGATTAAAAGGCGACTAAGCTTTTAGCTTTTTTTAGCGAATGATTATTATAAGATCGGTAAAGTCAGAGAAATTAATTGCGAATAAGCGATAGTATATATTATATGTATAAGGTAGCGAAACGTAATATGAGGGATTTAGAGTGATAGATAAATGCGGACAGAGGTCTCCCAGGACTTAGAGCTATATGCTATGTCAAATAGCATCGACCCCACGTCAGCGTTAGCTGAAATAGTAGCGACATAAACCCCCAAAGACCACAAAGAGGAAATTAGTAGAAGATTTAAATAAAAATATTGTAAGGTTAGAAGGTGTACGATAAGTTAAGCGTAGATAATAAGCGATAAGGAAGTATAGTGGTAGAGGTAGAGATAGGAATGAGAGGTTTTAATCGCTCGAATTATTCTGAAGCATAGAAAGGGATTAGATATGATTAGTAAACATAAATTAGTTCTATTTTATTAAAGAATATGGATAGATTTAGAAATGTAAGGACAGTGAGAGTTATGTGTAGTTATTAAGTTAAGCAGACTAAGCAAGCTCGTGAAAGAGCATAGTAGAATTAAAAGAGCTAAAATATATGCTAAGAGTTCGAAATTTTTTTATTGAGAAATAGAGCGAAAAGGCGTTGGATTGCTATGTAGCATTATGGATTAGTAAATAGAGTCAAGATATAAAGCATAGTGCCGACCCTATAAAAAAAAAGAGAATTTATTATGTAGACGAGATTTAAAACAAATGTAGAAGCTGATGAAGAGCGAAACTATGCTAAATGTGAAGAGCATGTGGCAGTCCATAGCGAATAGGGCATCACTTGTTGATATATTGCGACATTGTAGGGAAGTTATTTTAAACTATAATGATATGGTCATGCAGATTAAGTAATAGCGAATCAGGGAAAATAGCAATGTTAAATGTTAATATAAGAGTCTAAAGCGATGAGAGGGGAATAGTATAGTTGAAAGAGTAATGTAATCAAAGTATTTTTAATTAGCAGTGGCGAGATAAGTGCTTCTAGAGAATTTATAATTGTAAGCAGAGAAGGTTTAGGGGATTATATAATATAGCAGATAAGCGAGAGCGTGCGGATAATATTATGGTATAAGCGATTTAATAGAGCGAAGAAAAAGGCTAAGCGAATATCGTATACGCAATTGGCCCGGAGAAAAAATAATAATAAAGAAAGTTTAAAATTAGGCCGAACGAATTTCGCGAAAAAAATTTAATAGGATAATAGCAATAATATTTTACTTTTAAAATGCCCGTAAGGCGGAAGCGAAATTTAGGTCTAGGAGCATGGTATTTTATATGGAAGCGCTATCAAAGAGGAGCTTTAAAGCTGAAAAATGTCACAGCGAAGAGAATCTTATGGGTAAAAAGAAAAGGGAGAGAGCTAGAAAGTTTTGAAATATGATTTAAAAGTAGGCAGCTGGAGAAAATGAGATAAGCTGTGTCTAATTTATAAGACATGTTTCGCAAGGAGGAAAGAGAATATTAGCAATAAATGTATTGGTGAGATTTATGAGATAATTAAGCTGAAAGGACTCATCAAGTTTGAGCGACCAGCGCAGTCGTGCGACATAGAAGTAAATGTAAGAGCATTAATAAATTAGGTGTTATTAGAGGTACTAATAACCTAGTGAAAAGTTTAGAGATTACCATTATTATAAAGTATTCAAAAAGGCGAAGAAGAGTACATATATTAATTTATTATGCGGACATCTTTCTATTATGGAGTAAGCCGTTAATGATATGCAATGCGAAAATATATTATGTATATGTATCATGTTATGCGACATATTTAAGACATAATGCTAGCGACTAATGTGGAATTTATAGTAAATAAAGTGAGAAACAAGCAGCTGCCAAGCTAAGTCGAGATGGAATAGTAAAAGAAAAAATTTTTATGTAAGGATAGATTTATGATAAAAATATGATGATATATAGAGCTTGACAAGTAGGCATCAGTTGAGCTGATAAAATAATAGGCACGCTATTAATATATATATTAGCGTTATTAAAATATAGATTTGCAGCGTTTGATCAGGAATTCGAAGCGTTCTCTCGCGAGTGCTTTAGTGAATATATCCGCCAACTGATAAGCTGTCTTGACAAAGTAGAGTTTAACAATATCATTTACAACTTGTTCCTTGATAAAATAGTGTCTGACTACAATGTGTTTTGTCATGGGGTGCTGCACTATGTTGCAAGATAAGGCAATGGTGCTCTGGGAGTCGCTGTACAAAGGAATCTTTTTATAATCAAATCCCGTAGTCAGTTAACTAAGACCGCATCCATAGGATCTGTACACAGCAACCGGACAGGGAGATATATTTAGCTTCAGTTGTGGATATTGCAGTACACTTTTGCTTCTTAGACGACCAGCTTACTAGCTTTTCACCTAAAAATTGTGCACTACCCGATGTACTTTTTCTTGAATCTTGGCAACCTGCATCGTCAGCATTTGCAAAAGCTATTAGATCAAATCCGGTGTCCTTCGGATACCACAGACCCATATTAATGGTTCATTTGAGGTACCAAAAGAACCGGGCACACATGCAGACGACAAACACTAGGCCAGGGCGACTAGCTGTGAGATACATTAGGGATCCGACCATACCTTGATATCGAGTTGGGTCAACTAGAGTCCTGTTTGGATCCTTATCTAGTTTTAACCTTTCCACCATGGGAATGTCACCAAGGTCACATTGGTCTAAACCATATTTCTTAAGCATATCAAGAGCATATTTAGATTGGTTTATGAAAATGCCTCTGGGACTTTGAGAAATTTGTAGTCCTAAGAAAAACGACATTTTTCTGATCATTGACATTTTAAAACGTTTGCTCATTTGATCTGCAAATTTATCACAGAAACTAGGATTCGTTATCACAGAAACTAGGATTCTTTCATACAAAGCCAAGCATCGGTTAGAGATTCATTTTCATGTTGAGAAAAGGCACGGATTTCTCTGAGGAGTCGGTCAAAAAGAGCTGGGGGAAAGAATCGGCTAATGAAAGCAGTTCAAAGTTCAGCCCACATTTCAATAGTTCCTTTGTTGAGTTCGTTCAACCATGTTTTTGCTTCTTCAGTGAGTGATAAAGGAAACATCATCAGGCGGACAGCTTCATTTTCATTATCTCTGTATTTAAACATATCGCAGATTCCGAGGAATTCATGAATGTGTTTATGAGGATCAGTTTTGGTTCTGCCATCAAATTGGTTTCCTTCGACAAGGGTCAAGTGGTTACCTTTAATGGAAAATTCGTTTGCAGTTTCAGGAATAGTGATTGCGGAACCGGGAGTCGGAGGAGCGACAACACGGTCGGCAGCCCACATGGGTTCATCATCCATTGGATCGTAATTTCGAAGAATATCAAGAAAGTGATGGAAGTAATTGATGTTAAGAATTGGCGGGTAGACAATTCTCGGGTTTTATGGTGGATTGTTTCTTTGATCGTATGGAACTCTTTTGTTTCATCGACAAAGTCTTTGACTCAGAGTACGTTCAGGTTCGGGTAAAGGTTTAACAAGTTCAGAATTGGAAGCACGTGTATGCATCCAAAGGAGAAATTTGTTTGGGTCAGTTTTCCAAAAAATTGTACGGCGATTTTTGAAAAAGAGGGGGAGTTAAAGTAATTTTCCAGGGTTGATCACAGAACAGCTTAAAAATCCTCGGCAACGGCGCCAAAAACTTTGATGTGTTTCAAAAGCTTTAAATTTATAATGACTGAAATACCAATTTTATTATAGGGAAACACACGGGTAAAAGTATAACCCACATATGCAGTATAATCTTTTTAGGTAAGACCAGGTCGTCCATAGGGATTTGAGTAGTGTTTAGATGATCAAAAATAAAATAAACTTTAACTTGAAAATAGCTTTTTGTTTTACCAATGATAATAAAGATGACTACTCGGATAGTTGAAAATAATTCATAAGTGTTGGAAATGATCTTGAAAACGGAACCCTTAACTTACAAAAAGGATTTGTCGTCAGAAAACGTTTTCATAAATTAACTTGATTAACTCAAGACTTATATTTAGTAGACTAGACCAAATGTGTCACTCAAATAGTTTAGTTACTTATTATATCAAAACTTATTTTGTTTATCAATTTACGAAAGTAGATTTCTCAACACAGACGATAAAGATCATAGACAAATCTTTAAAACCACATAAATCATAACTGGTCTTTCGACCTATACCGGCATGATTATATAATCTAAGTTGATAGCAAAAACTGATAAGATAGGATATAACACGCTTGCAACATAAGCTTGAGATTAAAGAGATCACGGTCATACCAAACACTTATTCATTATCATAACGTCACCGAGTAGTCATGAGAGATTTAGCCTCTCATGGCTAAAAGGTTCATAACAAAAGATGATTCAACATGAATTTCTATTATTCCTATATACTAATATGATATTCTACTTCGTTCTTGATCGTTTGATCTTGAATCTTCAAAAGGGTGTGGTGTTTATGGTGTCTTGGTTATATGGGTGGAATGGATGAAGAATTTCTAATGAGATGATTGAGAAATGAAGTAAGGAAGGATTTGTGGGATGAGGGATGAATGAAATGTGTGAAATTCGTCTCTTATTTATAGGCTAAGGCATGGGTAAAAGTGCGGCGCACAAAGTTGTAAGTGCGGCGTACTTGGTGATTAAATGCGGGGGTAATACATGTTTATTGAGAAAGTGCGGCCCACAAGGTTGTAAGTGCGGCGTACTTAGGGTGTTAATGCAGTAGCATTTAAGTCTTCATTAATTCTTCATAATCAGGTAGGAAGTGCGGCGCACAAAATAGTAAGTGCGGCGTACTTGTAGAGTTAATGCTGAATTTTAACCAAGTCTTTATTTCTTTGACTTGAGGAGAAGTGCGGCGCACATTTGCACTTTTAGATCTTGAACTTTATCTTTTTCTTGTATGTTCTGTTCTTTAGCGTATAAATACTCGATCTTTGTTGTGTTTATCCTCGGGATGTCTTCAAGTGAACCTGTAAGCAATTCATGCTAATAAGTATCAAAAGTTCATGAGAAATGATTAAATATATGCAAATAACGCCACCGAAAACATGTATAATTTGGGCGTTATCAAACTCATTTAAGCACGGTGCTAACGGGTTTACTAAATTTTGAAAACCATTTAAAGGTTGTGTCAATTCAATGTAAAGAAGTTGAATTCCAACGAGGACTAGAAACCGCTGTTTCATTTAGAAATATTGCTCGTGGAATCAACGGTGATTTAAAATTCCTTTTGTTCTTCTAGTGATTATAAAAACTTGGATTTTATTGTGGAGTTTTAAATCTTGTCGAAGAAGATTTCCATATGTTGTTAAAACCTGGTGTTTCCTTTTGAGAATTCATTTTTGAAATGAATGGAAATCTTCCATTGTTTGGAATTTTGAAAGCAGAGTCATTCTTGTTTTGCAACGAAAGCATTTCAAATTTTGAATATTTGAAAGGTTTTGAATGACTTTACTTTGGTCTCCATACTTGCTTTACCGGTGTAAAGCGAGAGTTTGGGGTTTGAGAAACCTGCCTTTTCTTACTTGAATCATTTGAGTTCAAAATCTTTTGAGGAGTAGGTGTTTCATAAACTAGAGGTTTCTTAGAAAACTTCCTATCTTTTTGCAAAGAATAGGTAGTAAACCGAGACACCCTCTTTGAAAATGATTTGGAAGATTCCCCCGTGTAAAACTTCAGTGAAACACTTACTTTTGGTGTTTGAAAGTTAGAAACTAGAGATTTCCCTATGTACCGGTTAAGAGAATCAAACTTTGCTTTTAGAGAATTGTATGAAGTTCTCAAATTGCTATATTCCTTTTGATTTGAAATAAGATCTTGTGATGCCAACTTTGCCTAAAGAAGCATTTTGTTTCAAAAACTGTTCTTTTTCGGCTTTAAAATCTTGAATTTTATGGTCTAACTGTCGTTCAAGGACAACTCTTATCTTTTCAAGTTTTTCAAAATATGTTTTGAACTTGTCTTTCTTTGAAAAATCATCTTTGGCATCCTCAAAATCTTTTGTTTGCTAAGATTAATTTATTTCGAGCTCCTTAATCTTTGTTTCAAAACTTGATGTTTCATTTCCGAAAATAATCTTTTTCTCCCCTGATTCTGATTCAACATTCGAGGGATCAGAATCATACAAATATTTTTGAAGGAAATCATTTGAGATTTGATATTCATACTTTTTCTTTTTCATTAGTTCAATCTTTAGGAAAACATTATCAAACTTTTTATCCGCAAATTCAGACAACTGAGACTTAAAATTTTCTGTTTCGTTTTAAGAAACGTTTGAACTTTGTGTCTGAGCTCGAGACTTTTTAACTGAATTAAACAAATTTTTGTAAACCAACTTCAAGTGTTCATTCTCTTTAATTAATGAAGCCACTTGATGTTTCAACTCAATGTTTTGAGTTTCCATCTCATCAAAATCAAATTTAAGTTTGACATCATCACATTGATTAGCTTCATCCATTGAAGTTTGAATTGACTCAAACAAACCTTATAAGTCTTTTTCAAATGTGCATTTTCGATTTGTAATGACGCCACAATATTCTCCTTTTCTGTTTGCATTGTTTTCAAAGAATTGTTTTCTTGGATCTTAATGAAGAGCAATTTCAAAAGCAATACTTTGTGCCTCCAGCTTTGAAAAATCATTTTGAAGCTGGGTAATGGTCTTTTTGAGACAACAATTTTCATTTTCAAAAGAAGAAATTCGTTCAAACATCTCATTCTCATACACATGGATATGTAACTCTGATATGGCTGACTCAAACTGGGTTTTGAAGAATTCTGACTGAATGTCCAAAATTAAACACTTTTCATCAAACTCATCTTCAAGAGACATGACGTACTTTAAATCATCTTTCATTTCTTTGACAAGACTCTTTTCAAAGCAGTTTAGTTGAAGATTAACGTTTTTCACTAAAGGTTCAAATTCATTAGATAATCGATTTCTAACTCTCGTATTGATGTTTTGTTCATAACTCTTTTCAAAATTCATTCTGAACAATTCATCTTGATTAAGTTTAATTTTGAAAATGTTTGTTTTTCAAACATGATCATTGCCTGCTTGACATAGCAAAAATATTTCATTGGAAGATTGTTCCAAAGTTTTGGATCATGATCTCTCAATTGAGCTTGTTCCAAATGTTCTTTCAAATTTTGAGTTTGTTCCAAATGTTTTTTCATAAAAATATTTCTTCTTTTCAAAAGAACTTTTGGTTGTTCTTCAAATTGAGTCTCAGCATATACAAAGCCATGATATGAAAGTGGGGATTTTCTTTGTTTTACTTTCAAACGTTTTTCAGCTTCACATTTTAATTCCTCTTCAGAAATGATCTTATGATTTAAAAGCAAGTCTTTTCCCATTTCATCAATGTTATACAAGCATGGTGCTAACTCCCTGGCTTTGTTTAATAAACTTGGGTTCACATCATCATTTTGGTTCTTAAAGCAAAGACCTTGTTTTCCTGTATTAACATTGTCTTCTTTTGGAAGCAACATTCGAAGAGTTTGATCAGTTTGTCCTGCTTTTCGAAGTCTGTTATAAAAGTAGGCACGCTGTTGCTCATAATCTACATCATAATGTTCTTCTTTATCTCTATCCGGATCCATATTTGGTATATCAGAAATAATATTACTATTATTCTCATTCACCTCATATGTGTCCGGAATATATTCTGGTAGTTCATGACTTTGTATCCCATGAGCAAACACATTTTCAAATGTATTGTTATTTGAATGAGGTACCTCAGTCAGTCACTGTCATTTAAAGGACCAATATCAGCATTAGCATTATTCCCTTCTGAACTGCTGCTTTCTTTGTCAGAACTTTTGTTTTCATCCTTGTTTTTTCTTTTCAAAAACTCAAGATCGTTTATTTGTTTCAAAAACTCTTGATTTTGCTTTTCAAGTTCATTTTTTCTTTTTAAAAGCGGTTGGACATACTCATCATACTTTTCATTTTCCTTGGCGAATGTCTTATCTTTATCACAAGCTTGAGATTTAAGGTTTGAAATTTCATCATTTAAAAGCTTAATCTTTTTGCAGTATTCAGATTCAATTGTATTATGTTTTGCAAAATGTTTTCTTTTTCCTTATATCTCTCAAGCTTGTTTCGTAATAAGAAATTCACTTGTTGAGCTTCACGATTAACCTCATTATATTTTTCAACATCACATTTAAGGTTATTGATCAAGGAGGCAGAGAAGGCACACTGTTGCTCATAATCTACATCATCACGTTCTTCCTTATCTCTATCCAGATCCATATTTAGTATATCAGAAATAATATTACTATTATTCTCATTCACCTCATATGTGTCAGGAATAGATTATGGTAGTTCATGAATTTTTATTCTATGAGCAAACACATTTTCAAATGTATCATTATTTGAATGAGGTACCTCAGTCACTGTGTCACTGTCATTTGAAGGACCAATATCAGCATCAACATTATTCCCTTCTGAAAAAAACTCAAGATCGTTTATTTGTTTCAAAAACTCTTGATTTTTCTTTTCAAGTTCATTTTTTCTTTTTAAAAACGGTTGGACATACTCATCATACTTTTCATTTTCCTTGGCGAATATCTTATCTTTTTCACAAGCTTGAGATTTAAGGTTTGAAATTTCATCATTTAAAAGCTTAATCTTTTTACAGTATTCAGATTCAATTGTCTTATCTTTTGAAAAATGTTTTTCTTTTTCCTTATATATCTCAAGCTCGTTTCTTAATAAGACATTCACATGTTGAGCTTCACGATTAACCTCATTATATTTTTCAACATCACATTTAAGGTTATTGATCAAGAAGGCAGAGAAGGCACACTGTTGCTCATAATCTACATCATCATGTTCATCTTTATCTCTGTCCGGATCCATATTTAGTATATCAGAAATAATATTACTATTATTCTCATTCACCTCATATATGTCAGGAATAGATTATGGTAGTTCATGACTTTGTATCTCATGAGCAAACACATTTTCAAATGTATTGTTATTTAAATGAGGTACCTCAGTCACTGTGTCCCTGTCATTTGAAGGACCAATATCAGCATCAACATTATTCCCTTCTGAACTGCTGCTTTCTTTGTCAGAACTTCTGTTTTCATCCTTGATTTTTCTTTTTAAAAAACTCAAGATCGTTTATTTGTTTCAAAAACTCTTGAATTTTCTTTTTAAGTTCATTTTTTATTTTTAAAAAGAGGTTGGACATAATCATCATACTTTTTATTTTCCTTGGCGAATGTCTTATCTTTTTGACAAGCTTGAGATTTAAGGTTTGAAATTTCATCATTTAAAAGCTTAATCTTTTTGCAGTATTCAGATTCAATTGTCTTATGTTTTGCAAATGTTTTCTTTTTCCTTATATCTCTCAAGCTCGTTTCGTAATAAGAAATTCACTTGTTGAGCTTCACGATTAACCTCATTATATTTTTCCACATCACATTTAAGGTTATTGATCAAGGAGGCAGAGAAGGCACACTGTTGCTCATAATCTACATAATCATGTTCTTCCTTATCTCTATCCAGAACCATATTTAGTATATCAAAAATAATATTACTATTATTCTTATTCACCTCATATGTGTCCGGAATAGATTAGGGTAGTTCATGACTTTTTATCCCATGAGCAAACACATTTTCAAATGTATCATTATTTGAATGAGGTACCTCAGTCACTGTGTCACTGTCATTTGAAGGACCAATATCAGCATCAACATTATTCCCTTCTGAACTGCTGCTTTTTTGTCAGAACTTCTGTTTTCATCCTTGATTTTTCTTTTTAAAAAACTCAAGATCGTTTATTTGTTTCAAAAACTCTTGATTTTTCTTTTCAAGTTCATTTTTTCTTTTTAAAAACGGTTGGACATACTCATCATACTTTTCATTTTCCTTAGCGAATATCTTATCTTTTTCACAAGCTTGAGATTTAAGGTTTGAAATTTCATCATTTAAAAGCTTAATCTTTTTACAGTATTCAGATTCAATTGTCTTATCTTTTGAAAAATGTTTTTCTTTTTCCTTATATAT
Source organism: Tanacetum coccineum (assembly GCA_026074375.1). NCBI lineage: Eukaryota > Viridiplantae > Streptophyta > Magnoliopsida > Asterales > Asteraceae > Tanacetum > Tanacetum coccineum. The sequence goes on along the minus strand of BQNB010019377.1, from coordinate 14,539 downwards.
CTCAAGCTCGTTTCTTAATAAGACATTCACATGTTGAGCTTCACGATTAACCTCATTATATTTTTCAACATCAAAATCATATAAGGTTATTGCGCATCAAGAAGGCAGAGAATGCACTACGCTGCTCATAATTCTACATCATCATGTTCATCTTTAATCTCTGTCTGATCCATATTTATAAATCAATAAATAATATTACTATTATTCTCATTCACCTCATATATGTCAGGAATAGATTATGGTAGTTCATGACTTTGTATCTCATGAGCAAACACATTTTCAAATGTATTGTTATTTAAATGAGGTACCTCAGTCACTGTGTCCCTGTCATTATGAATGTCCCAATAATCATCAACAAATATTCCCTTCTGACCTGCGACTGCTAGCTTCTTTTCTTATGTCAGAACTTCTGTTTTCATCCTTGATTTTTCTTTTTAAAAAACTCAAGATCGTTTATTTGTTTCAAAAACTCTTGAATTTTCTTTTTAAGTTCATTTTTTATTTTTAAAAAGAGGTTGGACATAATCATCATACTTTTTATTTTCCTTGGCGAATGTCTTATCTTTTTGACAAGCTTGAGATTTAAGGTTTGAAATTTCATCATTTAAAAGCTTAATCTTTTTGCAGTATTCAGATTCATTTGTCTTATCTTTTGCAAAATGTTTTTCTTTTTCCTTATATCTCTCAAGCTCGTTTCTTAATAAGACATTCACTTGTTGAGCCTCACGATTAACCTCATTATATTTTTCAACATCACATTTAAGGTTATTGATCAAGGAGGCAAAGAAGGCATGCTGTTGCTCATAATATTCATCATCATGTTCTTCCTTATCTCTATCCGGATCCATATTTAGTATATCAAAAATAATATTACTATTATTCTTATTCACCTCATAGGTGTCAGGAATAGATTCTGGTAGTTCATAACTCTGTATCCCATGAGCAAACACATTTTCAAATGTATCATTATTTGAATGAGGTACCTCAGTCACTGTGTCATTGTCATTTGAAGGACCAATATCAGCATCAACATTATTCCCTTCTGAACTGTTGCTTTCTTTGTCAGAACTTCTGTTTTCATCCTTGATTTTTCTTTTAAAAATATCAAGATCGTTTATTTGTTTCAAAAACTCTTGATTTTTATTTTCAAGTTCATTTTTTCTTTTTAAAAGCGGTTGGACATACTCATAATACTTTTCATTTTCCTTAGATAATGTCTTATCTTTTTCACAAGCTTGAGATTTAAGGTTTGAAATTTCATCATTTAAAAGCTTAATCTTTTTGTAGTATTCAGATTCAATTGTCTTATCTTTTGCAAAATGTTTTTATTTTTCCTTATATCTCTCAAGCTCATTTCTTAATAAGACATTCATTTGTTGAGCTTCACGATTAACCTCATTATATTTTTCATCATCACATTTAAGATTATTGATCAAAGAGGCAAAGAAGGCATGTTGTTGCTCATAATCTACATCATCATGTTCTTCCTTATCTCTATCCGGATCCATATTTGGTATATCAGAAATAATATTACTATTATACTCATTCACCTCATGTGTGTCAGGAATAGATTCTGGTAGTTCATGACTTTGTATCCCATGAGCAAACACATTTTCAAATGCATCATTATTTGAATGAGGTACCTCAGTCACTATGTCACTGTCATTTGAAGGACCAATATCAACATCAACATTATTCCCTTCTGAACAGCTGCTTTCTTTGTCAGAACTTCTGTTTTCATCCTCTGATCGGCGGAATGGAGTCTCTGAACTGTTGTTGTCTGACTCTGTCCACTGCTTTTAGTGATACCCATATTATCATTCAATACTATACCCTCATTGACCAAACAAGCTTCCAATACTGCACCCTTAGTGACCAAACATGCTTCCGATGTAGTACCTTCAATGACCAAGCTCTCTTGCTGTTGTAACTCACTTTCTTTTAGCCGCTTTTTAATCTCCTTTATTGCTTGAACTTCACTTTCTTTTAACCATAATTCTCCATATTTAAGTGCTCTTTCATCAATAAGCTTGTCAAGTTCTTCCTAATACCGAAGTAAGATACGTTTGTAATATTTAGGAACCCATCTTGTACCGTCATTGAGGCTCTCTTGCCAGCTTTTATTTGGAACATTTGAAGCATTCACCTCTTTCGAATCAAAAAATTCCTTGAACTGTGTTCTGAGTACAACAAGACAAGTCTTAGAATCATGCCCATGAAAATTGTCTCTTTCAAGTTGCCATTGTAATTGATTCAAATTGTGGTACATCTTTTCTTTGAAAGTGTTATGCTCTTTACGGAGGAATATATGAAATGCAATTTAAAATGGTCTTCGGTTAATGAAGTCGAAAGAACTATAGAGATATCCAAGATGTATCTTGAGCTTGTTAAACCATGCCAAGCATTTTTGATGTAGTTCCCTTTCATCTGTTGCAGTTCCATCTCTTCTGAATTTGAAGTTGTTGATTCCATTGAATTCCGATGTGTGAACTTGATTTGTGGATCTTTTCGATGATTATGAAGTGTTGTGTGGTTCGAACAGTTAACTCGCGATTTCTCTCTCCAAAAAATAATTTCAAAATTTATTTGGCTAAAATCTGAAATTCTCTCTAGAATCTAATTCTAAGTGTAGGAAAAGATTTTGAAAATCTAAAATTTTAACGTCAATTTTAACCGCAAAAATTTGAATTTCGTCCAAAAAATTTGAATTTTAGCCCAAAATTTTCACTACTATAGCAAAATTTGAATTTGACGTAAAAATAAGCTATAAAGTTTACTATAAAAATTAAATTTGAATTTGACGTAAAAAAATTTTGATTAGGAAGGATATTTCGCGGGATTTAACAGGTTACGTATTTCACAGAATGAATTCTCTGTCTTGTTTTGCAGAATAAAGCAAATACTTGTTTCGCAGGATAAGAGTATTAACATATTTCTCACAAAGAACTTATTTTGCATAAATAAACTTGTACTTGCTTCGCACAATTAAACCTGTAACTTGTTTCGCACAAATAACGTATTTCGCAGAAATAGACTTGTTTCGCACAATTAAACCTGTAACTTGTTTCACACAAATACCTACTACATATTTTACAGAAACAACCTAATACATATTTCGCAGGATTCAAAACATATTTCTCAAAAACGTACAAAAACGAAACAAATCACTTAAAATCACCGAAAACATACTTTTTGATCGGTTTTCTTGATTCTTTTTGCAAAAATAAGTTTTGTTATGCTATATCTATCATAAAAATCAAAACTTGAGTGTTTTAACAACAAAAAATATACCACTTTATTTTTCGTGTATAGTACTAAAAAATACCAAAAATTTCAAGTTTTTGAAAGACAGAGCTCAAACAAACGCACTAAACACACTAGATATTGTTTTGGAATAGAAAGATACCAGCTTTTTGACAGAATAAGCACACAAATAAAATAAGCCGAATCCCTTTAAGCCTAAAATAAGCAAAACAAAAAACCACACACGAACACTAAAGATCCTAAGATGAAACCATGGCGAATGATACCAATTATAGAATATGGAAAATCACAATCAAGCACACGTAATATTAGAAGAGAAGAGAGAAGAAAGCTGGTGGAGGTGTTTGGATAATCTTTTCTATTACACACATAAAACACACACTCTCACACCCTCTCTATGTGTAGAGAGGGTATATATATGACTCATAGTGTCCAGCCATGGGCTTCTAGTAGGCTTCCATGAGCCGGGCCTTGGTCTATTACATTAATTATACTAACAGACTAGCCTATTACACACTTGATATCGTCTAACTATTACAAGGCTCGTTAGATTGATAATGATCGTCACTTCACTAGAAACTAAATTCCTAACACTGATTACCCTTGGTTGATTTGTTCCTGCATTTCCAACTCTGTTGACAACCCTTGCTCCTAAAGCTTGATTCTTTCTAGTATTGCCAGCATAACCTTGAGACTGTCTACCTTGAACATTCTGAATTGTAACTTGGCCGTTTTGAATTGTAGCTTGAGTTCTTGGATTAAAAGAAGTTCGAAGTTGGTTATTTGTGGGAGGATATCTTGAGCCATAAGCAGAACTCAAGAAGATCATAGCTGTGTTGAGACTGGCTATTGGATCATCAGTTGGAAGAAAGTTTGGTATAACAAATCTGGTATCAAGTTGAAATGTGGGTGGTTGTTGAACAACTGTTGGTGCATAGCTTTGAAGTGGAGGTGACTGAATAAGTTTTTGGGTTATTTGAGTGTTTGATTGATAGTGCTGATACGGTTGATAAAATTCAGATGGTTGAGTATGATACTGTATTTGCTGACTGTTGTATGAAAGAGGTGGGTTGTAGGTATTTTCTAGCAAAGCAAGTGGTTCCGAGAATCATTGTCGCATTTCTCGAACTTCTTTAGCATCTTTTTCATTGTGTTTGAGGAAAGCATACAATTGTCCAAAGTTCACACTGTGAAGATCTCTTACTTGTTTAGCTGCTGTGACAAACCTACTCAGGTTGAAGATGATTCACAAACTTCATGTTGATTTACATATTTAACATAGACATAGGAATTATTTTCATGTTATTGATCAATTTTTCATATCTTAGATAGTATGAGTGGATTGATTCTCCAGGCTCAGATGTGAATTTATCAAATTCATCATATAGCATAGACTCACGTTCTTGCTTGGTCATCTTTGTGCCTTCCATAAGTTCTTTGACTTGATTGAATATTTCTTTTGTAGTCTGAAAGTGGTTGATAAAAGTGTAAATGTCAACTGGAACCAAGAGAATGAATGACAGCTCTGATGTCTACCATCGTATCGTAATTTCTCTTCTTGAGAGAGATCTGTAACTTTTTGAGGACGACGGATGCCAGTAACGCCATCTGTGTCTTTAATAGTAATCTTTAGTAAAAGATTATAACATAGTAAGAGTTTAACAGGACCATTCTTGATTGAGTCAATTAACATTTCTCCATTCTCGTTTCCTTGGATATATAGTATAATCCGAGTCTTCCAACTATCATACATGCCTTTCTTTAGCATCGGGGGACAGTTTTCAGAACCTGCTGCAATAACGTTTTCTGCCATTGTTGCCATTGTGAATTTGATTGTGTAGACTTCGTATGAATTTTTATTTGAGGATCGTTTTGACGAGAAGAAATGTTGCTTTTGTGAAAGTTTTGTCGTAAGATTATATTTTTAACATGAACCGAGTAAAAAGATTGCAACTTTATCAATGTAGTTTATTTAAAAACCTTAAAGTTTAAACCTTTATACTTTAAAAAACCCTAATTTTACCTTAACTACAAATTAATTATACACTATATTCCAAAAATAACCTTTTTACATTGATTACCCACTAAAACCCTAATCCACTTTATTAATTTAATAATAAAAAATCTTTTTAACCTAAAAATCCAAAACCCTAATATATAAAACTAGGGTTTAGTTTTTAATCTAGCCTCGGTCTGGGTTTGGAGGTTCGGTGGAGGATCGGTTGTAGGGGGTGACCGGTTGTGGTGGTGGTTCGGCTGAAAGAAGGTGGCCGACTGTGCTGGGTCGGTTGGGCTTAAGGTAAGTTAGAAGAAGAGAATCAATCCTAATGGGTCGGTTGGGAATTTTTTTGTGGGTGGTTATGGGTTGTTGTCTGACTCTATCCACTGCTTTCAGTGATACCCATATTATCATTCAATACTATACCCTCATTGACCAAACAAGCTTCCAATACTGCAACCTTAGTGACCAAACATGCTTCTAATGTAGTACCTTCAATGACCAAGCTCTCTTGCTGCTGTAACTCACTTTCTTTTAGCCATTTTTTAATCTCCTTTATTGCTTGAACTTCACTTCTTTTATCCATAATTCTCCATATTTAAGTGCTCTTTCATCAATAAGCTTGTCAAGTTCTACCAAATACCGGAGTAAGATACGTTTGTAATATTCAGGTTCCCATCTCGTACCGTTATTGAAGCTCACTTGCCAGCTTTTATTTGGAACATCTAAAGCATTCACCTCTTTCGAATCAAAAAATTCCTTGAACTGTGTTTTGAGTACAATAAGACAAGTCTTAGAATCAAGCCCATGAAAATTGTCTCTTTAAAATTGGCATTGTAATTGATTCAATTTGTGGTACATCTTTTCTCTGAAAGTGTTATGCTCTTCACGGAAGAATATACGAAATGAAATTTCAAATGGTCTTCGGTTTATGAAGTCGAAAGAACTATAGAGATATCCAAGATGTATCTTGAGCTTGTTAAACCATGCCAAGCATTTTTGATGTAGTTCCCTTTCATCCTGTTGCATCTGTTGTAATTCCATCTCTTCTGAATTTAAACTTGATGATTCCATTGAATTCTGATGTGTGAACTTGATTTGTGGATCTTTTCGATGATTATGAAGTGTTGTGTGGTTCGAACAGATAACCCGTGATTTTTCCCTCCAAAAAATAATTTCAAAATTTATTTTGAAAATCTAAAATTTTAACGTCAATTTTAACCGTAAAAATTTAAATTTTGTCCCAAAAATTCACATTTTAGCCCAATATTTTCACTATTATAGCAAAATTTGAATTTGACGTAAAAATAAGCTATAAAGTTTACTATAAAAATCAAATTTGAATTTGACGTAAAAAATTTTTGATTAGGAAGGATATTTTGCGGGATTCAACTGGTTACGTATTTCGTAGAATGAATTCCCTGTCTTGTTTTGTAGAATAAAGTAAATACTTGTTTCGCAGGATAAGAGTATTACTTATTTCGTAGAAAGAATCCTGTGAACATATTTCACACAAAGAACTTATTTCGCAGAAATAAACTTGTACTTGTTTCGCACAATTAAACCTGTAACTTGTTTCGCACAAATAACGTATTTCGCAGAAATAGACTTGTTTCGCGCAATTAAACATGTGTTATGTTTCGCACAAATAACATATTTCGCAGAAATAACTTATTTCACAGACTTAACCTGAAAACATATTTCGCAGAAACTACCTAATACATATTTTGCAGAAACAACCTAATACATATTTCGCAGGATTCAAAACGTATTTCGCAGGATTCAAAACATATTTCTCAGAAACGTACAAAAACGAAACAAATCACTTAAAATCACCTAAAAACACACTTTTTGAACGGTTTTCTTGATTCTTTTTGCAAAAATAAGTTTTGTTATGCTATATCTATCATAAAAATCCAAACTTGAGTGTTTTAACAACAAAAATTTACCACTTTATTTTCGTGTATAGTACTAAAAACACCAAAAAATTCAAGTTCTTGAAAGACGGAGCTTAAACAAACGCACTAAACATACTAGATATTGTTTTGGAATAGAAAGATACTAGCTTTTTGACAGAATAAGCACACAAATAAAATAAGCCGAATCCTTTTAAGCCCAAAATAAGCAAAACAAAACACCACATACGAACACTAAAGATCCCAAGATGAAACTATGGTGAATGATACCAATTATAGAATATGGAAAATCACAATCAAGCACACATAAAATTAGAAGAAAAGAGAGAAGAAAGCTGGTGGAGGTGTTTGGATAATCTTTTCTATTACACACATAAAACACACACTCTCACACCCTCTCTATGTGTAGAGAGGGTATATATATATGACCCATAGTGGCCAGCCATGGGCTTTTAGTAGGCTTCCATGAGTCGGGCCTTGGTCTATTACATTAATTATACTAACAGACTGGCCTATTACACACTTGATATCGTCTAACTATTATAAGGCTCGTTAGATCGATAATGATCGTCACTTCACTAGAAACTAAATTCCTAACACTGATTACCCTTGGTTGATTTGTTCCTGCATTTCCAACTCTATTGACAACCCTTGCTCCTGAAGCTTGATTCTTTCCAGTATTGCCCTCATAACCTTGAGACTGTCTACCTTGAACATTCTAAACCGTAACTTGGCCGTTTTGAATTGTAGCTTGAGTTCTTAGATTTGAAAAGTTCAATAGTTAGTTATTGGTTGAGGAGGATATCTGAGCTTTAATCAGAACTCAAGAATATTCCTAGCTTGTTGAGATGGTATTGGATCATCAGTTGGAAGAAAGTTTGGTACAACAAATCTGGTATCAGGGTTGAAATGTAGGTGGTTGTTGAATAACTGTTGTTGTATAGCTTTAAAATGGTGGTGACTGAATAAGTTGTTGGGTTATTTGTGCTTTGATTGATAGTTCTGATATGGTTGATAAACTTCAGATGGTTGAGTATGATACTGTATTTGCTGAGTGTTGTATGAAGGATGTGGGTTGTAGGTATTTTCCAACAAAGCAAGTGGTTTCGAGAATCGTTGTCGCATTTCTCGAACTTCTTTAGCATCTTTTTCATTGTGTTTGAGGAAAGCATACAACTGACCAAAGTTTACACTGTGAAGATCTCTTGCTTGTTTAGCTGCTGTGACAAACCTACTCCACTCAGGTTAAAGATGATTCATAAACTTTGTGTTGATTTGCATGTTTGACATAGACATAGGAATCATTTTCATGTCATTGATCAATTTTTCATATCTTAGATAGTATGAGTAGATTGATTCTCCAGGCTCAGATGTGAATTTATCAAATTCATCATATAGCATAGACTCACGTTCTTGCTTGGTCATCTATGTGCCTTCCATAAGTTCTTTGACTTGATCGAATATATCTTTTGCAGTCTGAAAGTGGTTGATAAGAGTGTAAATGTCGACTGGCAATCCAAGAAGAATGATATTGACAGCTCTGATGTCACTATCGTATCGTAACTTCTCTTCTTGAGAGAGATATGCAACTTTTTGAGGACGACGGATGTCAGTAACGCCATCTCTGTCTTTAACAGTAATCTCTGATAAGAGTTTAACAGGACCATTCTTGATTGAGTCATTTAACATTTCCCCATTCTCTTTTCCTTGGATATATAGCATAATTCGAGTCTTCCCACTATCATACATGCCTTTCTCTAGCATCGGGGGATAGTTTTCAGAACCTGTTGCAATAACATTTTCTTCCATTGTTGCCATTGTGAATTTGATTATGTAGACTTCGTATGAATTTATATTTGAGGATAGTTTTGACGAGAAGAAATGCTGCTTTTGTGAAAGTTTTGTCGAAAGATTGTATTTTTAACATGAATCGAGTAAAAAGATTGCAACTTTATCAATGTAGTTTATTTAAAAACCTTAAAGTTTAAACCTTCATACTTTAAAAAACCCTAATTTTACCTTAACTACAAATAATTATACACTATCTTCCAAAATTACTTTTTTCACATTAATTACCCACTAAAACCCTAATCCACTTTATTAATTTAATAATAAAAAATCTTTTTAACCCTAAAAATCCAAAACCCTAATTTATAAAACTAGGGTTTAGTTTTTAATCTAGCCTCGGTTCGGGTTTGGAGGTTCGATGGAGGATCGGTTGTATTGGGTGACCGGTTGTGATGGTGGTTCGGCTGAAAGAAGGTAGCCGACTGTGGTGGGTCGGTTGGGCTTAGGGTCGGTTAAAAGAAGAGAACCGATCCTAGTGGTTCGGTTGGGAATTTTTTCGTGGGTGGTTTCGGGTTGTTTTCGGTGATGTTTCTTGCTTAAAGGTTGAATCTTTTTGCAAGAAAAACACAAAAGTATGAAACGTTTTGCAAAAGTATGAAACTTTATGCACGAAAACCACAAAAGACTTCGTACTTAACGTGGATTACATGAAAATATCAAGACTTTATCTTCCGAAATGATTAAAAATCACAACTTCCTTCAAATCTAAGGCTTTGTCTTTAAGAATTTGTCTTCATAGTCTTCAAATTCTTTAAAGTCTTCAAAAGCACAAAAAATGATAACTTTCTTCACGAAAAGCACTTCAAATCATCCCATAGCGATTGATACCAATTGATATGATATCAATTTACATACAAAATACTACACTAGAAAGTTTTAAAGAGAGAGTAGAGAGAGGGGGGTTGACGTGAGGAGAGGAGATGTAGAGAGAAGAGAAAATTAGAAATATTAGATTAGAGAGAGAAACATCAACCACCTTAATTCTTTTCCTAAGCCCTCCTTTTATAGTAAGGAAGGAGTGACTTGGAAGCAATTAAGGTATAGTACTTATTACAACATAGTCCTTCTTTATTTGTACTACTTAATCCCTAGACTATTAATACTAGATAAATGGCTATGTAATCAACACTTTTATGTGTTTCTAACAACACCGATCCGCCTCCTATGCAAAAAGACCTTCCTCTCGTGACATAGATGGTTGACCCGCATCCGGAACGGTTTTGAGTATGGGGAAATACTTTTTTTCGTAATGTTGCTTCAGCGTCGAGTTGGATGAGTGACTTATATACTTACGGCAATGTTTAAAATGAGCCTTCATACTCCCATCCGACAACTTCACGAGATCGTAATGTTTTCAAATTTTCGGGTTTCGGGTTGTTTCTATAACTGCAACAATCGTCGGTTCATTTAACGAACCAACACCGACGGAAGTTGAAGAACTTTTAGTTGCCATTTTGTGAGCGAGTTGTGAGTGTTTAGTGAGTGTTTTTGAGAGTTTTGATTGTTGTAACTAAACCAAACTCAAGATGTGTATTTATACTAAACTATAGTAGGCTTAAATGGTGAATTAATAAAAACACAAATGGTCAAAAACAAAAAAGGGCAAAATCTTTTTCTACACCCTGCAACCTTTGAAATCAGTAGCAAAAAATCAGTGCCTAAAAAAACCCGGTTACTAACTGGTTTCCCAACCGGGTCCGGTTACTAACCAGTCCAACCAGTTCTAACGGCTATATCTAACAACCGGTACCTAACTGCTGGTTTTTCCTAACCAGAACCGGTTAGGGTTAATAACCGATGTTGACCGATTTCGGTTTTGGGTTTTTTTTCAGTTTTGGTTTTGGTTTTGGTTTTTTCCCACCTCTAGTCATGATGCTAATAAGTCTCAATCACACATTATGCCTTCAATTATCATATATGTTTTTATCTTGGTAAAGCTAATGGTCATAATGCTTACCTAATCTCTCGTGAATGGTCATCTATAAGAGATTTAAACGCTAACTTACTTGTTTTAGTTATATTTCGTCTAACACTAGGGTTTGATCCACCTTTAGTCCTAATGGCAAAGCTAATGGAGGTCATCGTTATCACTTACCCTAACCACTACGATTCGGATCATAATCAACAAAATGGCATTTAATCAATTACAATCTAGAAATATACTACAAATAATAAACAAGTAAACAAACGGATCTTTTGATAAACCCATATAAAATATCCAACAAAAGTTTCATTAAATCAAAGTAAACGAAATCATATAAACATAGTAATCATAAACTCGGCTAACACCTAATGGTGTTAGCACATAATCTCTATAGTCATATCAGGTCATATAAAAAGAAGTAATGAACGATAATCGAAAGAAGTTCATGATAGAAAACAACTTTCAAACCAATATTTAAACTAATGATGATGAATGGAGATGTTCTTTAATGGTGGAATGGCCTTCAATGGTGTATTCTCCTTTGAAAATCGCCTTGGATTCATTTGGTATGCGAATGTGTAAATCCTAAGTCGTTTAGGGCTTGTATTTATGAGAAAGATGAGTTCACCCCCAATATCCATTTTCCACATACAACGTATCCAACTGATATGTCATACCTAACTAAACCTTGATACGTTGTATCCAGTCGGAGTTCATATTGTTATTGAGAGAATATATCACCAAATTGTTATTCAGTTAAGATTGTTATTTCACAAGCAATTTTTGTAAATTATTTGATACATTATTTACAAGAATTTAAACGTTGAGAAATCTTATAGAGTAAATCTTGTTTATAATTTCTTTTACTTGTTTTTGTCAAAACTATTGTAATATAAACCACGTTGGTTATCCAAGACCTTTGGTCTAGTGGTGTGTGAGTTCCTCACTAACCTAAAAGTTGTTGGTTCAAGCTTCGTTGGAGGCATGCGTGAGATATATTGTGAGATAGGTAATGTGAAAAAAATTTCATTATAAAAATAAATAAACCACGTCGGTTATTTTAATTTTAAATATATACAATCAGTGGGATCTTTAGCAATATTTAATTATAAATCTGGATCTTATGGAATATTAAATTATAAACCCGCTCTGATTCATGCCCCGGTACAACGCCTAATGCAGCCCCGATCTAACCCGGTACAACCCTCATGCTGCCCCGTTTCCCCGTTTTGTTATTATTATAACTTTCCACCCTTTGCTATGTGTCCCTCACTCTCTCTCTCTCTCTTGAAGTTTCTCAAGACACACCTCTCTCAATCTTTTGTTCTCTCTCTCTCTCTCTCTAAAAACAGATCTTACTGGCTCTCTCTCTAAAAGCAGAATATGGGTTTAGGGTTTGTTTTAATTTTGGGTTGTTCTTTGTTGCTACAATTACATATGCGCCATGGGGGTTTGCTTGGTGGTGGTGGTTTTGGTGGCACGATTGTTGTTTCATGTTGGGGTTGCTGACTATTTTTTTGGTGTGATTAATCTTGCAAAAATGGAGGTATATGTTTTCATGATCTCCATTCTTTTTGTTTACAATTATGGTTTATGGTTCGGGCTTAATGGTGACAATGAGATGTGAATGAGAGTGTGGGAGAGATTGAATAATAATTTTTTAAACCTCCAAATTCGTGAATACTGCTCTCTGTTTAAATTGAATTGAATGAGTAATTGTTTCAGCAGGTTTGTAACTTTGCAGCCATGGCGGATTTATTCTTGAGATTTTCTGTATCTTAGCGGGGCAGGTTACTGATTCTACAGCCATGTCGGATAAATTTATAACATACATTGTTAGTTTGTCATCTTATTTGAAAGTTTGCACATGTCTAGGCAAGCTTATGCTTCTTTGATGCCACACATACTTTCTTTGCCGCTATCCATGGCGTGTGACGATGGTGATGGGTGTGTGACGATGGTTATAGGCTGACAAGCTGCAAAATAAGATGGTAGAAAATTTTTATGCATCATATATTGGCGACACAACTGTTAGCCTTAATTATATTAAGTCAAACAAGAATGTTATCGGTCTTATTAAGTCAAAGAAAGTCTTGTAATGTAATAGGCTAGTCGGGTATTAACGGGCTTGGATTGTAATCTAATATTGTCCGTGTTTCGGGCTCAAAGCCCAAGTTAAGCCAAGACCGACCCATTTAGAAAGCCCACACGCCATATGTTGGCTAAGGGTATAAACAGACCATCTTCACACATGGAGAGGGTGCTGGTTGCATTTGATTTCATTTGTAACTCACCAAACTTCTCTCTAATCTAATCTTTCTCTCTTGTTTCTCTCTCTAATTTTCCATTTTTCCTTTATCTCTTTTCTAGCTTATTGCTTATTGATATGGCTTATTGGTGTGATATAGGTTAAGTTTTGGGATAACATTTGGTATCAGAGCCTCGGGTGGGTTTAGTGTTTCGTTGTGGTGATTATTTAAGCTTATTTAAGCTTATTCGGATTGCTTATTTTTATTATTTTCTTTCTTTCTCTTTTGGTATTCGTGGTTTATCTTTAACTTGGGTATACTTTGGGATTAGTTGGTTTCTACAAAACCTTCGTACACAACAACTGTAGTCAAATAAATTGTTGTTTTAAAAGAGTCATAACATAGAAGTTAGTAGTGGATTGTTAAAACAAAAAATATCTTATTTTATTTGTCTTATTTGTGGTTGGCTATAAAAACACCTTTTAAAAAAGGGCTTATTTTTCGTTAATGGAACTGTTGGGTTCATATTTTTAAGCTTATTATTCATGGTGTTTACAACTTTTTAAGGCTTAATATAGCTTAGTTTGGTTGCACTTTACCGTGGCTTAGTTGGTCTTTACAACAACTTATACAAAGCTTTTTGTTCGTGATCATTAAAGATTCAAACCTTCTTCTCTTAACACCATTTGTTGCTTATTAGCTGGTTCTTTTTCGTAGCTTATTTGTTAGCTTCTTCTTGTGGCTTATTACGTGTAAAAGTGCTTATTCAAGCGTCTTTTTCTGGGTTTCTTGTTTTTATTTGTGGTCCACGTTTTGAGCAAAAGACAAAGCCAAGGACGATTGGTTTTGGTAGTTTCTATTAAAGACAAGAAGACAAGGATGATAGTACAAGCCGATATACTCGCCAAGAAGGAACTGAACTACTTGCAACCCATCTATTGAGTACATTTGGAACCGATCTACTTGTGTCTTTGAGAACCGATCTACTCACTCTCCAAAAGGAACCGATCTACAAGCATTTGAGAACCGATCTATTGTACAAGTTTTTGTGGAACCGATCTACAAGCATTTGAGAACTGATCTATTGTACAAGTGTGTGTGGAAACCGATTTAACAAGTTCATAGAAACAAAATCTCATAATTTTGAGTCATTTTCGGGTTTTATGGTTTCGAGTGTCGGTTCACTACGGGACTTAAAATCTATACCATTACGATCGTGAACTCGTTTCGATCATCGTGGTATATTCATTTATTACAGACGATAAACGTACCACTCTGCGAGAATTAATTTTCATTCGTTCCATTTTAAAATTTTCAAACGAAAGAGAAGACTAAAATG
>BQNB010019376.1:0-66928 GCA_026074375.1 Tanacetum coccineum | reverse complement strand
TTGTCGATTTAGGTCCTTTTCTTTTAAGTCCTTGTTTCATTCTTGTTTTGTCTTATCAACTCAAATATAATTCCCAACAAGCGATACTTCCGTTAGATTTCCTTTTTATCATCGACGAAGCCTTTTTGATTCTATAAAAAGGGGGAGAAATGAAATAAAACTCACTAAATACTTGTTTAAAAATAATTTTATATTTAATAAGTTTAGATTTTGTAATCATCAAAAAGGGGGAGATTGTTAATAGAAATAATGCCTAAAAATGTTATTGATATTTTTTGACTTCTCCACATTTTGATAATCACAAAATGTAAAAACGCTCTATGTAAAATTAAACGTAAACAAGTAATTAGTTGTAAATTATCATTTCAAAAATTAATCACTTAAAGGTATGAATAAATAAATGCTTAATTTATTTGTGATCAAAGGAATTTATTTTTTCTAAACCTTACACTTTTATAAAGTGTAACAAACATTTTTAAAACTTATATAAAACATGTTTGGTATTTACAAGATATGTTTTATTCAAAATAAATATTTTGAATTCAAAATTTCCTCCTAAAATTGTATAAAACTAATCCAGGAAACACCTCCCCTGAAAAAGACAAAAATGCGAGCGTCCTACTATGGGCGGCCCCCTTATAGGTAGGGGCGCCCCCCTAAGTGATAAGGGGGCCGGCCATGGAGCTAAGGGAACTAGCCATGTAAAACGGCTCCCAGCTCTGCCTATAAATAGTGGACTTTTCCCCATAGATTTTTCACCTTTTGCACTCATTTTTTTCTGTTCTAAATCAGTTTATACATCTCCTATAATCCTTTGATCATTTAATCTTAAGCTTTTGTTTCCATGTGATTCAAGCTTAGATCCTCAAGTGCAAGAGAAGAATACTTCTTATCATCAAGTCAAGAAGTATTATAGCTTAGTTGGTGTTCACGTAACATAGTTAGGATTGTAACACCCCCAAATTGGGTCGCAGCGGAATATGGGTTGAGAGTGTTACTTCATAGATCAATAGCACAAGATATATATGAGAACGACCATTTAAAAGTCATTTAAAACCGATACATTAGATTTAACAAATTGTTTGTTACAAAAGCCTTAAGCTTCACTTGTTCATTGTTCAAAATACAAAGATTCTAGTCCATAACAATTATTTCCCCAAAATGTAATGCAACCAAATCTTTAATGCATATGACTTCCAAAATAACGACCACCAATGTATCCTTTGTCTTGTACCTCATTTATCTCCTAAGAAAACATGCTTTAAAAAGTCAATAATAATGTTAGTAAATTCATAGGTTTGTAAAATGTACAATGCAGGACTACAAGATTTCCCAAGTGTATGATAATGCAACAGATGCAAACATCACAAAAATGTAAATACATTTCCCTAAGCTCATGACATTGAAGCTCGACATAAATGAATTGAAATATAAATTGCCAACATTGCCCGTGATGATGTTCTAACCCGCAACATCCTAAATTCGACATAATATACGTTTATTTGTCTAGTGATAGCTAATCACCCGAACAGGGATGTCAATCCCAAATAGATCTATTCATAACATTCGCGCTCACATAGTAATTGACAGTTCATGATTGTGGGCTCAGAGGGTTATCGCTAATTTGGCAAACACAAAATCATAATGTAAAAATGTCCACTTGTGTCCAATTGTAAAATCATGCATGTTTTATAAATGTAAAACGTGGGGCTATGAACTCACCTTGAGTGAGTGAATCGATAATGTAAATCACAAACTGAAAATGCGTCATTAATACGCTTTAATGCAACCTAATTAATTATAGGTCGTATGAGTACTAAGTACTTTGATTAACTAATACCATATATAATTCTATATATCTACATCACCATCTATTTGTATTTGAGAAATAATATTTATAAAGTTAAAATGTTTATAAATATTACATTAGTAAAAATGTCTTAACTTTCTCGTTTTAAGTCCGTTTTGTATGTTCTTTACGTCCACGCTTTCGTATTAAAAAGATACATAAAAATATTACATGTTAATATTTTTAAGTCCTCTGGTGAACAGTACTTTTTACTGTTCATACACTTTTATAAATTTAATTATCGTAATCTCGTAAAATTCGTATCTTATTCGTTTTAACTTTGATTTTACTGATTCTTTCGAGCACGTCTTTGTAGTTGATGCGGTCGTCATTAGACTTCAACAAGAAGTTTTACAACTCCCTAGGCAGAGCACCTAATCTTTGTATTAGTAGTAAAGGAAAGACTCGGGGGGTTGTTATCGTTCACTCGAGGAATAGGTTGGGAAGGCTTGATCACGGTCTAACAAAATTCTAAAGGTTGAGGGAAGATTATTTTTATATGTTTATGTTTTATGGAAAGCAAGTAAAATCATATACTTGAAAAGAGGTTTGGTTTTAGCTATTAAACTAAATATAATCTAAACTAGTGGTGATAAAAATAAGATAAAAGACTATGTTTATTTAATCATGTATTACTCCCTAGATTGCTTCTTATAGTGTTGTTTCCTTGTCACACTTGTGATGATCTGTGTAATTATTTCCTAAGTCATGAACGAATTACACGAAGCCGCCATCTACTTAGCATTCCGTTAGAGCAACTCACAAGCAAGGTAGTATGAATACTATTACAAGAACCTTAAGGGTACACTAAGTGCATGTGAAATATATTAAGAGTGGATCAAGCATATTAGGGGGCAAGGTAGTATGAAGACTGTTACCCGATGGTATCCTTTCTACACAATTAAGTTTTCCTAGACATATCAACAACGATGCAGACAAAAGCTGGTTTTCTAAGACCTAACATGCACATCCATCACAAGAAGCAACACCGCTAAGATCTACATTCTAGGTTTCTTACAATCATAAATAAACACAATAGGAGGCTTAGCCTAGCATGTTAATAAAGCAAGAACATAGATGAATCAAATAACACATAGATATATTGAATGATTAAATAAACCTTACTTGATTAAAACATGAGTTAGAGGAAGTACAATAGGGTTTTTAGGGCCTAAAATCGTCCCTAACAGCTGCTAAACAAACTAGGGTTTGTACCCTCTTTTTATTCTAAAGTTACACACTCAAAACCCTAAATTCGGGTTTGTATATATAGGAAAAACGTTCTGACAGCGTTGCGTTTTAATCGTGACGCCGTCATGAAAGAGAATATTCTAGATAATAGGTTGGGTCGTGTGCTCTGACGCCGTCTTAAGATCCAGTAACGCCGTCTTGATCATCGTTGTGACGGCTTCACGTTGTTTTTGTGACGCCGTCTCCAGCCACTATAGATAAATTCTTGAGCAATGTTAGTGTAGGTCCATAGTCTTGTCTGTTTCTTCTCCAAATAAGCCCAAGTCACGTGTATTTCCTCCAAATGCATTCCAAATGCAAAATACCTGAAAAGGAATGATTAAGTACCTATTTTGGGCATAAATACACGATTAAGGAGGTTAAACGACCCCAAAAAAGTGTATAAAATGACACCTCATCAAATACCCCTACACTTTGGATTTGCTTGTCCTCAAGAAAATGGGTTTTTCTACCTAGACAATAACAATATAAGGGGTCATTTTACCTACTCTTTAAAATTATTTTACAACACAACCTTCTAGACCTCGTAATTAAAAGCACGGAAAGTATACACTACAACCTCACATAAGTGTTTGAGATTCTCTCTTTCACTTGGGAGTATAATAAATTATAACATAAGAGGGAAACGGAAAATCAACACTCATTACCTGTCATAGCATATAAATTACCATAGGCTCGGTAAAGAATCAAACCTCCACTGCTAGGTGCAAGCATTATTCATTACTGTCTAAGAGGTCTTTTAAAGGGTTGTGGGGTGTAGGTGTAAGATAAAAAATAATGGTAACAAAAATGGATGGGATACATTTGGGTGAGTTTGGAGTGGAAAGGTTAGCTAATTATTTACACGAATATACTTTGGTTTGGTTGCTAAGCCAAGACTCGGACGAAGATCTACAAACTCTACATCAATCTCTTTCTTTTTCTTTTCTTATTTTTTTGAATAACATAATACATCACATGGGGTTTAATAATACGTACCCCTACACTTGAGCTTTTTACATGCTCGATATTTACAATCTAACTAATGACCCGAATTGAGGTGGATCAAAATAACATAGAGATCATTTGACAAACATATGGGGGTATTGAATTAACTTTTCTTCCTAATTCTTCCGCGAAATAAATACTACATTGAATCCCAATCGTCCCAAAACAGTATTTACAAGGATAAGGACTTAGCAACCGTGTACTCAATAATTAACTTGGGTTAAACATAATAATGTACTACAAATGAGTACATACAAGGTAGGCTAAGGATTTCTGGGTGTAACGATTGGTTTAAAGGGTGACAATGCTCTTCATTAATAAACTGGAATCCACCAGAAAATTACAAGAACCGTGAAAAAGGACATGGTCAAAGGATAGGCTCGGAGTGTTGTACTAGGGTATCCTTTACCAATAATGAGTGCATGGCAAGGGTGTGGGATAGTTATATGATCGGTGTGACCATCATAACAATTACATGTTTAAAACATGGGTTAATCCTAATGCCTCTTGATTCTTGATATAATAGTATATATAATAAATATATATATATATATATATATATATATATATATATAACTAAAATACCAATTATCAATAATAGTATAGTAATAAGTATTCCAAAAGGTTCAAGAAGATTACTTTTATCCAAAGTAAAATTCAAAACCTTCCTGAGTAGTATCCCGACGAGGTGTGAATTGAAAATCGAGGTTAAGTTCGTGATCGCGTGATTTGAATGGTTTCAATAGATTTTGATTTTGGTTTCTATAACTACTAATGAAAACGCATTAAAACATGTAAAAGCAAGTAAATAATTAAGACAATTTAAAGTATTTAAGAAATTAAGCACGAAAACAATAACGGGAATTTAAAAACGCGACGTTTAAGCAACTAAATCAAATTTTAACCCTACAACCTCAAATTTAATTTTTATAAATCCTAAATGACTTTCAGAAAAAGAATTATATTTTTTTGACTTTTATTTTATTTATTATGATTTAAAAACACTTTTAATCTAAATTAAATATAAAAAATACTAAACTA
Source organism: Tanacetum coccineum (assembly GCA_026074375.1). Taxonomy (NCBI): domain Eukaryota; kingdom Viridiplantae; phylum Streptophyta; class Magnoliopsida; order Asterales; family Asteraceae; genus Tanacetum; species Tanacetum coccineum. Next base: position 61,800 of record BQNB010019376.1, on the reverse strand, counting down.
ATTTATAAAAACTCTAAAAAATTACAGTAAATACTTTGACTTATTATTAGTGCAAGAAAATTAAAAACTTGAAATAAGCTAAATGGATAAGCTGCTAAATAAGCATTGATAAGCTGATAAGCTAAACCTGAAAACAAGTATAAATATTATATGGCCCAAGGATCTTATGAAAAAGACCCAAGGGCGCAGTGGCAGTGTGTGTGTATTGTGAAGGTAAGGTCGCAGGTTCGAGTCCTGGACCTTACTTTTTGAAAAACATATTTTTTTATTTTCTTTTTGAAAAAGCTAATAAGCTAAGAAAAATAAGCAACTTTTAAAAAAGGACTTTTACTAAACCTAAATTTTAAGCTATGAAAAAGCTATTAAAAACAAACAGTTTTGCTTATATTAGCTTTTTAACACTAGCCTAAACTGATTTGGCTATTATACTAAATAAGCAACAAGGAAAGAGCTATTAAGCTAAAACAAACCAAGACCTAAACCTAATAAGCTTTAAACACGGTAAATAAGCAAACCAACTAAGGTAAAAAAGCACTAAAAAGCAAAATAGACAGCAGACATTAAAGAAACATTTAAAAGCATATTACTTACTTTTAAGCTAGGATTAAGGGCTTAATAAGCACAAAGAAAAGCAAATAAACTAAAAACAGCTACTACCAAGACTTAATAAGCTAATGTGAATAGGAATCAACTGACAAGATAAGCTGAAAAGCTCTTAAAAGCTAAAAGACATGCTGACTAAAACAAGACATATTCAAAGGAAATTAGGCCAAATTTGAGCTTAAATTAAGACTGAATAAGCACTTTAAATAAGTGGTAGACCTAAATCAGATTAAGTTTAGCTTCTAAATAACACATAAAAACAAGATTTAAGAAAAATGGAATAGAAATAAGCTAGAGAAAAGGACTTTAAAACTGACAGTTTACCTAAAATATTTTTTTTGGATTTTTAGAAGTTTGAAAATAACAAAATGCAGCCCTAAAATTAAGCTACTAAAAGCTGATGCACAGACTCAAAAGCTAAAAACAGATTAAGCTAGATGTCCAATAAGCTTATATAATCAAATACAGATCTTAAATCAAACTTTATCTTATCTAAATTGGCTTTTGAAAATTGGCTTATGGACTATGAAAATGAACATGATCCTTGGACAGATTTTTGAACCAAAACACAAATGACAAAAGCACTCTTAAACCAAATCATTTCTACTGTATTATTAGACAAAATCAAGCTTGAAAATAACACCAACAAGCACTTACTCTGAATCAAATCAATTAAGCTAGAATAAAAGACCAAATTACCATAGATTCAAACCATGGCTACTGTGAATCCTAAAATTTGAGATTTAACCTTTGAAAACTTAAAACTACTGACTAATAGACTATTTAAAAGCTAGATGAATGTGATTAAAAGGCAAGAATAGGCATAGGCAGCATTAACAAAGGTTAGTGCTGCTGTACCAAACACCCCCTTAAAAATTGAATTATCATTTTTAAACTACAAAAATTTGAAATAAGCTAAAACTTGCAACAACAGATATATAACTAAGCAAATAAAGGACAATTAAACACAATCTAACAGATAATAAGCAATATTAAGCAGATCTATAAGCTAAACATGAAAATAAGCTATAAATTAAAATAGAAATGTACCTTGATTCCAGCTAAATAGGAATCAAATAATGCTCTTAAGAGCTTATTCTATAAGCTCCAACTTGTTTAAAACAAGATGGTATTGTCTATAAGTCCATCCATAATTGGCTTATCATCCATATAAAAAGCTGAGGTAATTTGTGGTGAGTTTTAAGGTGAAATGCTTAATAAGTTTAGACTTAAGGTGAGCTAAACTAATTAAGCAATAGCTTATATAGTACTCAGCTTATTTTGAGCTTATTAAGTAAATTCAAAACACATGATAGCTTTAAAAGTAAACAGGTAATAAGGCAAAATTAAAATGAAAATTAATTTTATTAATCTTAAAAGAAGTTACAAGCTGCTGAAAAGTAAAATACATTAAAACAATAAGCTAAACGTTACAATAAGCTAAAGCAATAAACTAGATAATAAGCTAGAAAAATTAAACCCCCTTGCTGTGTGAGGAGGTCTACTTATATAGTGACGAGGAGAAGGATCCAGAACCCTAGGACGCTCCCCAATCTTCAATCTTGACCCTTTAATCTAATAAATCCAATCCGAGTCCTTGATTAGCCTCCACGCATCATTACCCAATCATTGTCCTTGGGATTGCCAACCTGGCAAGCCAAAAATGTCATTGAATGCGTCATGTGTTAGGTGGCAAGCTTCTAGAAGGCGGGGTAAGAGCGTGGTGTGAAAGATTGTTACCCTGGTTGAAACTTGACTTTGTAAATGAGAGGGAAAGAAAGAGATGTACAGTGATTATCATTGACCCATGTTTAACCTTGTGTTTTATGATTTTTGACCCGGGTGTGATGGATTTAGGTATGGGCTTGGGTAATAAGTTGGGCCAGTTTTAGGTTTATAGGTTTAATGGATTTAACGGGAGTTATAGATGAGGACTAATGGTGTAATTTGGTTTGGACTGATGGTGTTAGTCCCCAAGGATTAACTTTGTAATAGTTTTTTAGGGTATTTTAGGGTTAAAGGATTAATGGGATTGGATTTGGTTAAGACTTAAGATAAATTCGCCTTCGGCTTCAATTTCTCGTACTCTTTCCATTCTCGTGCTCAGTTTTATCCATTTTGCTGCGTTTTTGTCCTTTTGTGCAATATCCGTTACCTGTAAGACATAATTCACAATACAAACGAATACAATGCACTTTTCTGTATTTATTGGTCTTTTTAGCTTGTTTTATTCGGTAAAAGGTATGTGTATTTAAGCACATACCACCTCTTATCAAGCAAATCCTAATACTTACTATGCGGTCTCGGAATGCATCACAATAACAAGTTCTAGAATTTAATATGCTATCGGTACACTCATATGAATTTTACTAACACCAGACATTCCAGAAAAGGCGACAAGGCAATGCATACATGGCCGTAACTACAGAATAGACATGCACGCCTGCAGATCAACCTTAACTCGAACCGGGTAAAGATAAAATCATCTTTGGTTACCAACGATGGGTACCCGAATTCCTAAAGATCTAAGGGCGAACCTCATATTTTGGGGTGGAATTCTAAGGGTTATTGTGCTAGTCATATAAATTCCTATCCATGAGAAACTATTAATACTCGGTTTTCGTCGGTATGTGTTGTAAAAAAATTTAAATTTGGGTAAAAATCACCTTTTATGTTATGTTTTGATATATTACCTATCATTTTAAGGACAAAGCAAATGGCAAATGAAAGAATAGTTTCTAAGGCTTATTTCCCCCTACACTTAAGTTGAACATTGTCCTTAATGTTCTATAAAAGTACCCGTTGAAACGAATAAAGGGAAAAGAAAACAAGTAAAAGAAACTAGTACTCCCCTGGTTTGCTCAATAATTGAGAAGAAACATGCGATAACTGGTTAAATCGTCCTCCAAGAATCATCTAATAAAACTTCATAAGAACTTCCAAGCTTCTTCTTATCAAATATAACATGTAATCAAAGACAAAGATAACTATACCAAGCATAAAATGTGCGATAGATAAATATACAATGTGAATTTAGGGTTTGACTCGATAAAGCAGTAAAGATAGGATGAGAGAATTGTTAAACTCATTAGGTTTTTTTTGCAGGTTTATAACAGAAGTACACATATATTAAATGTTATACAAGTTTTATTTTCAAAAATAATTAAAAACTTTAATTTTTCTGGACCTGGGCGTTTGACGCCGTCAGGGTTTACGTGACCCCGTCACAGGTGTCGTGGTGACGGCGTTGCGTGTAAATCGTGACGCCGTCTCTACATTCCGTGATAACAAAATTTTTGTTTTTGATGAAAAATTTCCTGCACATGATTCTATAAGTTAATTCCTGTACAAATAGCTGCATAAAACCTGAGATTTAACAATTCAATCATATGACTCGAAACCGACGCGAATTAATCTAAACAATTTATTTAACATGCTTGAACATGGCTCAAAAGCCGGATAAATTCCCCTACACTTATTAATTGCAAAATACCTTAGATTGAAATTAAGACGAGGTTAAAGACAAATAAAGCATGATTACAAGATAGTTCAAACATAACAAAAAAAACTGTAAAGAATTAAAACACACATGACACTTCTAATTTGCGAGAAAAGTAAATTGGGTTGCCTCCCAAGAAGCGCTTTTCTTTATTAACGAGTCTTGTAGCTAGACTCGAAGTCACACTATTCCTTGAGCTTGATGATACTTACGTGGTTGGTTTTGAGTTTTTCAATTGTCTCCCTATCTCTTTTATAATTAAGTCCAAGGTTCATGCAAGCTTTGTAATACCCTTTTCTCTTTTCAAAGACATGCTTAAATCCCATTTTTCTAACCTTCAAGCTATCCACGAAGAACGCTTCAAAATTATCTTTTTCTAAAGGGGATACCTGATCTAATTTTTTTGTCCTTTGGGGCATTCTAAACACAACCTCGTCGTCTCTTTGGGCAAACCTAATCAATCCTAAGGATTTTTCATAAGCGAGCTTAGATGTATGCGCAAAAGGTTATCCCAAGGCCACTTCACTTAACCCACTATCAATGATGCTTCCCAAATCTTCTCGAATCATAAAGTCCGCAACATAAACGAAGCATCCAATAAATATATGCATGTTTTTGGCTCTTCTAACGAAGTTGCAAAACTTGTATGGTTGGTATAGGTTCCTACGTGCTTGAAAGGGTTTTTGGTATGTGCTTAATTACATATACCGTTTTCCATCAAAACCAGACTTAAATGACCAAAAACGTACCAAAAATACATTGTATTTGTATGTTTTCACTTATATTATGCAGGTAACGGGTAATCAAGAAAAGGATAAAAATTGAAGCCAAAACAACAAGAAACGAGCACAGGAATGGAAAGAGCGTGAAGAGAAGTCAAATCAGAGCCAAAAGTCAAAGTCAAAAGTCAACAAAAGTCAACCCCGACAAAGTCAAAGCCAAGAAGACATCAAGTCAAAGAAAATAAAACTTTAGGGACCATAATTGCCAAACCCTAAAGTTATAAAATTACAAAGACTAAAGTTGCAATTATGGATAATATAACTTTAGGGGCCAAACCTGCCAAACCCCTAAAGTTATATAACAAAAGGACCATTTTTGCAAAACACGTATACAACTTGAGGGGGCAGAACTGCCAAACCCCTAAAATTATAACACAACAAGGACTTAGCATGTAATACTATATATAACTTTGAGGGACTCTTTTTGCCAAATCCTCAAACCTTCACCCCTGTCTCTTATAACCCCTTTTCCCCGCCACAACCAAAAACCCATCACCATCCCCCATCACGTGCACTGTAGCACCCTGCTACAAACGTCTAAATCTCCCACCCCACTCCAAAATAGTTTACCCCACCTCACAAAACCACAAAACCACGCTGGCAATCCTAGGGGTTCTAATTGGTCAAGATGAATCAAGGGTTAGGATTCACTGGCTTGGGGAGCAAGAGAAATTTGAAGGCTATGATTATGGGTTCGAACTCACTCACTCAACAAACACAAGAAGCACAAGTGTAAAGAACCTTTGTAGCTATAAAAAGAGGAAGAAGACAGAGAACCAGAGGAGTAGTTTAAATTTTTAATGTTTTTAATTTTGTTTTATGTCTTTTAATTTCTGCCTTTACATTTAAAAGCCTTGTAATCTTTTAGAATTTTAATAAAAAAGTTAAGTTTGGATGTTATGCAAAATTCTGTCTTTTGTACTTTTGAAAACTGCTTATTGTGAACTGCTAATTTAGTGCTTATTGATGCTTTGATTGTGCTTATTATATCTTTTATAAACTTTTTACATCTAAATTTAAAGGTCTTTCAAATCTGTTTTAGTTTTTATATTTATTTGTGCCTTTTTAAAGGGGTGTTTGGCACAAGTGCCAAAATGGGTCAAATTTGTGTTTTCATTGGGTTGGGTCACAAAGCCAGTTTCAACTAGCAAAATTAAGAGTGTTAAACTATTTTTAAATGGTTGTCATTGTTTAAATTTCATTTTTAGGTCTTAAGTAGACATAGTTATAATCTGGGGTTTGATAGTTTAATAGTTCTGCTTATTTGGATAGATTTTGATTAAGAGATTTTAGTTGTTGCTTTAATACTGGTTTTTATCTCATATTTAGAAGAATGAAGTTGCATTATGTGCTCATTTGCCATTTGTGTTTAAGAGATAAAAATCTGCCAAAGCTTCCTTGTCATTTCAGTGTTCTAGTCTAAATCTCCCTTTTTCTAGCTTAAATTTTAAGCAGTTAGCATTTTCCATAGGTCCTGATTTTTTGTTTACACCTAGTTTATAGGTCATTGTTAATCTGTTATAGCTTATATATCAAATTTGAGCTTGTTTAGATAGGCTACTAGTTGGTTCAAAATGGCAAAAAAAAATCCCATAGTGTAGTTATCTTGTCTGAACTGCCACCAGTAGTTTAAAGTGTTATTTCCTTTTAAGTTAGCTAAGCTTGCCTATCTTAGTTTATTTTTATACCTTATCTAGCCAGCTTATTAGGTTTTCCTTGTAGGCTTTTAAGTTTTTCCTTTAAGCCACCTTATAAGCTAGTATATGCATGCCTTCCTGAGCCTTGTGGCTGTTGGTATGCAATGAGTAGCCCCTGAACTTATTTGCTTCTTTTTGTTTTCTAGCTTCTTTTTCTTGGCTTATTTTTCCTTCATTTTGCTTATTTAGGTAGTAGCTTATTTGCTTTAGCTTATTTTCCATTTTCAATTGCTTATTATGTTTCAAAATGCCTAAGTAGTTAGCTCTTTTAGCCCTTAGTTAAAAAACCATAAACTGTCAGCTTATTTCTAGCTTTTCCAGCTTATTAGAATTGCTTACTTAAGTTCATAACACCTTATTTAGACTAGTCTAGATCCTTTTAGCTTAGTTTAGCCCTAGTTGTAGCTTATTTCAGTTTGTAGTTTAAAAGTTCTAAATCCTTAAGTTCACTAGCAAACTGTCTGTCATTTTTAAGTTCTTTACTTAGCTTATTCCTCAATATAGTATGCTTAACTTTTGGTTATTTGCATCATTAGTTTATAGTACTTTACTTATTTTAAAATTTTAGCTTATTACCTATAGGTTTTTAGTGCTTTTTCTTAGTTCAAAATTTGTCTTAGTACTTTAAGTTATGTCTTTGTGTCCACTTTCTCTTTTCCCTTTTAGTGCTTATCTGCCTACTTTTCTTTGCTTATTCCATTTCTCTAGTGCTTATTAGTAGTAATGGATTAGGTGTTTTTAGCTTGTTGCATTTCTTGTAGCTTATGGTGTCATAAAACCATCACAGTCTTAGCTCAAAAGTCATTTAATCTCTTTAAGCCAAACTGCCATTTTCAAAAAGCTTTTTCAAGCTTATTTTTTAGTTTTTATTAGAAGTTATTTTTAAAATTGCTTATTTTTGTCTCCTCTATAAGTTTGAAAAAAAAAGTTTTTAAAAAGAAAGAGGCTATAGGGGTCGAACCTGTGACCTCTCACTTTTTATACAAGCGCCTCACATACACCACACACGACCAACTGCCCTGGGGACTTTTTCAAGTTATATGTTGCAACATTTAATTAATATTGTCACTTTCCAGAGCCAACAGCCCTTTTGGGCTTAATTCAAGCTTATTCCTACAAGCTGGCAACCCCAGCTTATTTTTCATAGATTCCCCACCACTTTAGCTACTTTTTGTATTTTTTTTTAGATTTTTATAAAATCGTTTAGTATTTTTTATAATTTATTTAGATTAAAATCTTAATTAATTCATAATAAATAAATTAAAAGTCAAAAAAATATAAATCTTTTTTTTAAAATTTTCTTTTATCGTTTAGGTCCTAGGAAAAATAAATTCGCTTTCGTAGGGTCAATATTTTAGAAATTCGATTTTTAAAGAACGGGATTCGATCCCGTTCTCGTTTTCTTCGCGTTTTTAACTTTAAACACCTCCGTTTTTGGTCTAGTTTTTTTATTCTTTCTTTTTAGTCATTTAGGATTAATTAAAAGTAAAAAAGTCACTTTAGGATTAAATTTTGATAATTTAGGTTTTTAAGTCGCGTTTTTACGTCCCCGTTTTAGGTTTTAGCCTAAATTACTTTCGTTTTAGGGTTTATTTTACTTGTGTTTGCATTTTATTTGTAGAAATAGATAATCAAATCATATCTTTGATCATTCAAGCATTGTTCAAACCTCGACTCGATTTTCAAATTCACGCCTCGTCGGGAAGAACGACCCGGGTCCGGTTTTAAACTTTGTGGATAACGAAGTGAGAAACTGATACTTCCGGTTTACTATACTACTATCATTGATATTATCCTCTTTGTTATATATTTATATATTTATTTATATTTATATGTATTAAAAGAAGCAATCATACACCAAGGGTGGCCGGCCATGGGCCTAGTAAGGCTTTCCATAGGCCTTTGGGCCATATTAGCTTATAAACTAAATATTGACTAACTACGGGCTTTGACTAGTTAATATTGGAAGTGACCGGGACTTTTCTTGTTCCTAACAATCTCCCCCTAAGGGAATCATGTTTCGTTTCATTGACAGGTCGTGTCTAAAAATAATTATCTCATTGTAAAAGTATTGTTTTCGTTCGTTGTCAGGTTATTGTATAGTTATACTTTAATATTTTATAAAATATAACTTTAGCTCCTTTATCGGTTTATAAAACAATATAAGTTTTAGCGGACCATTAATAGATATAGGAAGTTTATATAATTTCATCGTGACTTTCCCGTTTATATATCGTTTTCCAGTTTCGCAAAACTCGACGTTTTCCCTAAAATCAATATGTTGCAATTTTTAACGTTTCCATATTTCAATGCTCGCGTTTTAGATTACCATAATATATATATCCATTATCTTTAAATTAACCAATTTAATTTATTATTATATTTATTTAACCGATTAAACCACCAATTATTATTTATCGGTTTTATATTGTTAAAAGTTACGTTATTTTCGTTTGTCAAAGTCTAACATAAAACAAACCCTCTTTGTCTTCGTTGAACCATACCCACTCTTGTTGTTCGCTAAACAAAAAACCCATTTGTGTCTCTCCCATTAAACAAACAATCTCGTTATTTTTCTATCCAACCAAATCAGTCCGCTACGACCCCATGCCCCGACACCCTTGTAGTGATAGAACCAAACCCGACACCCCTAGCTTGCTACTATTAAAACCAAATGGACCCTCGACGGTTTAAACCACCAAAAACATCAAAACCCCGGCTGTTACTCACGAAACAAACGCACCCTAATTCTGTCACGGCAGCCTAACGTACCCTCGGTGTTGCAAACCAACTTCAAACCAAATGCGACCCGCGACGTGTAAAACAAACGCACCCTAGTTTATTAAACCACAACCTAAAACCCAAACAAACCCAAACCAGAACCAAAACCATCCCGGCGTGAACCATCGAAACAAACCCCCTCGGCTGTCCCCGGCTGTTGACAGCCAACCTGACACCCCCATGGTGGCGGTAGTCCACCGAAACAACACCTTTGCGTGGTGTTGTGGGCTGCCAAACGCACCCTTGTCTTGCTTAAACAAACCCAACGCATCCAACGCACCCCGTGGTGGCTGTTTTGGTGCGGCTGACCCGGAACCAAAACGCACCCTTTTCGGTGATATAAACCCACCCACACCCCCTGCTGATAAACCCAACCCAACTCATACCCTCGGCTGTTAGCACATAAGCCAACCACAACTCATACCCCCCCTCCCCCGGCTGTCCCGGCTGCTATCCCGACCCAAAAGCACCCTCGTCGGGTGTTAATAACACCAAACGCACCCTTGTGCGCGGTTTCACGAACCAACTCGACGCACCCTTGTTGGCTGCGAAACCCAAACCAACGTACCCTATTCGCACTGAACAAACAAGCACCCCTTTTTTTCATCAATAACCCAAAACAAACACGCCCTCTGCGGCTGTCTAAATAAACCACCCGCACCAAGGGGTGGCGGCTGTGGTGGTGTTATTACAACAGAAACAAGCGCACCCTATACCGGCTGAAAACCACCCAAACAAACACCCCCGCTGCGACAAATCAAACGCACCCGTTGTTGGTGGTTATAAAACCACGCGCACCCTTGGGAGGTGGCGACTGTCGTGGTGGTTTCGGTGGAGATGGGGGCGGGGTGACGGGGTGATGATGATGATGACACGATGATGATGGTGATGTTTTGGTGTCGTGGGTATGGTGGTGGTTCGCCGGAGGTGGCGAGTGGAGGCGTGTGAGGTAGTGGGTCGGGTAGATCCGGTCGTGAGGACCATTCTTGGAGTTGATCGGAAAATACCGCCGGAAAAGTTTTCCGGCGGCGGTTGGCCGGAAAAGTGGGCGGCCGGAGGTGGGGAGAGCTCGCCGGAAATAATGGGGAGGGAGAGAGAATTTATGAGGTGTGTGTGTGTTGATAGAGATGGAAATGAATAAATGTATAAATTTTTGTTTATATATAGAAATTATAAAATGAAGTGGCAAGTTGATAATAGTCCGGGGTTCGTTTTGTAACTTTTTCATATACTTTTTGATAAAAGCGGTTCGGGACTCATTTGAGCGACTTAACAAGACGATCATTTTCTTGTACTTGCGCCATTGTTTTCCGAATCATTTTTCTGATAAAAATGAGTATTTACTTGATAATGTTTCATAAATATTTTATAATATTTAATAAAATATCTGTTATTCATTTTGTGAACCGGTTTCGTCTTGTCCGAAATAAAATTGGATTTCAACTCGAGTATTCGCGTTATCCGCAACGCTTTTAATTAAAATGATGACTAATTTATTTAATATTTTTATTAAATAAATTATGATAATTAAAAACAAATATAATGTTTTTGTATGTCCGTGTTGTGATAATAGTTCCCCGGCGACAACATGCTTAGCCCGATTCATGGATTTAGCCCTTTTCGGCTCGTCCCGGTTCTGGCGCCAAAACTTGGAAAAGTCTTTCAGGAATGTCGATCTCCCATGGAATTGCTTTAGGGTTCAAGCCAGTGAAAGTGATTTTACCGCATCCGGTCTTTTCCCCTCCTAATACAAGCCAGACCTAAAAGTCAAAGAGGTAAAATAGTTATCTTAAAAATTTGAAAATTCTCGGATGTTACAGTACCTACCCCTTAAAGAAATCTCGTCCCGAGATTAAATTTGTGTTATCCGCTTAGTGTGTCTAAGAAAAGACTTAAGATTTACTAAACCAGTTGAACATGACGCTGATAACTTTATTCCGCAATATCTGGTGTTTCGACACCTCTTAATATACCTAAATTTCGGCTAGGTTGACCAGGATATCCAATCCATTAGAATAGGTATCTTAGGGAAACATCGTTTCAAGGTTTATAATTGGTATAAACGCTTTATGAAGAAAGCCTCTTAATAGTGAACACATCAATGGAGAAAGTGTAGTCGCATGGTTATGTCTATATAAAGTCATAAATGTCTTAAGGCAGAGTCTCGTTTCTGCTATCTGTAAGGTCCAATGATTCACATCAACGTGGCTTATGGATGTAAGTTCCCAACTTACTTGGCAGTACTTAATTAGTATCATGACTTAAATTGGTATACTGTTTGTCTGCAATGAGTAATTCAACTGAATACTATATCGACATATGCTTATCTTGTTTGGGTCTCATCACTTAGTTGATAAAGTTTGTAAAATCTGGGGCCACTCCAGGACCCAACAACAGCAACCATAACGACAATAACTATGACAATTGGCGATGGGATGCAGAGGGTGAAGACCCTCCGAGAAACAATATCCCTCGAATAAATTTCAACAAATGAGAGGAGCTCGCGGAAGAGCTTATGCGAATAGACGGCGAATTTTGGTACTCAGTCGCTAGTTTGAGGACGAATCAACTCCATTAACTCAAGTATGTAACAAGTCTGTCAGTTCCACGAACAGTTTATGATCGCAAGGATTTGCAATCACAAAAGTAACAACTTAAGAATGAGATAAGGTAATTCCAAGTGAGGCCTTAATATTCTGTCGAGTAGCAAGACACGATTGTGTCTCTAGACCCCTTTTCAACAGATTCTGGCGATTTTCGAATTTAGGTTCATACTCGTGTCATATCGGATACCATTAAGCCCACTCATTTATAATTCATTATTTGCATAAAGAAGCGTCCTAATTTATGTAAATAATCAATTGATAAACTTATGGTTCGGTGATTTATAATTTATTTATTTAAATGAAGAGGCGTCCCAATCCTTTTAAATAAACAGATCATAAATCCTCCTACTTAATAATTCCCGGTGCAATACGCGTACTCTCATAACCTTCAAGGTGGTTGACATGACGATGCATGTGCTCTAATGAGTATGTGACGAGTGATTTAAAACTCGTCTTTGGAAGCTGAGAGTAAAACTGCCAGGCGAGATCAACATAGAGTTCAAGATAGTAATTGAGTACCTTGGTTAGAGTAAACCAGGTAAAAGTCTCGATGAACCAGTCAACATAGCAATTATCATATAAATCCTCCTATTACAAGTCCCGCCTATACAAGACTTGTAATACTTAGATTTATACATAATCCCATGTAACCAAAAATTATAACGGTCTTCGTGTAATACAATATAGTATAAAGCTATGAAGAAAATTAATGTCCTTAGAGACCATTGTTTAACTTACAATGCCCGAGGACGAAATGAAACCATTGTGCAACTCACAATGTCTAGGAAGTAAAATGAGACCATTGTATAACTCACAATGTCTAAGAAGCAAGATGAGACCATTGTATAACTCACAATGTCTAAAAAGCAAGATGAGACCATTGTATAACTCACAATGTCTAAAAAGCAAGATGAGACCATTGTATAACTCACAATGTCTGACGAGTAGAATGAGACCATTGTATAACTCACAATGTCTGAAGAATTAATTTTTTTTTTTTAGGTTAAATATTTATATAATAATTCTTATATAAATAAGCGTACGATATACGCGAAAGGAATGCAAGCATATATATATATATATTATATATATGTATGCCACGTAAGCACTTAATGCAGCACGTAACGTAAGCACATAAGCAAGTAGCGTGTATGCACTTTGAAAATGTTTGTTGTGATGCAATGTTTGTGAAAACGACTATAGTCTAGGGTAAAATATGCAACCTAGTTCTCTATAGCCAGTGCTCTGATACCAATCTGTAACACCCCCAAAAATACAACAATGCAGCGGAATACCACATGGGGTGCTACTTCATAATACACAGCGCTAGATACAAGAGAACGACCTCTAAATGTGTCGTTTGTAAAACAATCTCGTTGATTTAATCAAAATCTTGAATTTAATATACATTTGTCCCATAATTGCATCACAATGAAAAGTAAGATTGAATGTATAGGAGGGGGGGGGGGGGGGGGGGGGGAGGGGGGGGGGGGGTGGGGGGGGGGGGGGGGGGGGTGAAGGGGGGGGGGGGGGGGGGGGGGTGGGGGGGGTTGGGGGGTCTCCAATAACTTCAAGAAATCCGAGCATATAATTTACCTGAGAAAAACATGCTTAAAAGGTCAACATAAAGTTGGTGAGTTCATAGGTTTCTGTAAATACAAACGTTAGTTCCAATAAATGTATCTGCCCACTGTATCATTACAGTGTCATATAAAAAACGTTGTGACTATTGGTCTCCCGGAGTATCATAAAATACATTGTGTGACATTTAAATTCCTTAAATGTCCTTCCAAAATTGTATGTATGATTTTAGAAGCAATTAGCTATTAAAATATGCAAGACCATTCTTCCCGAAATTAAATGATTAAAAATACTAAACGTTTTATAAAAATTCTGAAAAAATTATGAAAAATAGCTTGAACAATAAGGAATCTAAGAAAAATAAGATTGGAAACACAGCTTATCGAATAAGCTGTGTAATAAGCAAAGACAGCTTATAATACTAAAAGAGCTAAGTTGTATATAAATAATAGATTTTGCAAAGAAATACTGGATGAGCTATTGTAGCATGATGGTTACTATGTGTGTGGAGTGGGACGTGTGTGTGTGAGGTAAGAGGACACAGGTTCGAATCCTGCCTCTTGCCTTTTTATTTTTTTTATTTTGAAAAAGTTTAAAAACAAAGTTGTAGAAAAACTGAAAAGAAACAAATTTAATAAAAGCAACTATTATTGAAACTCACTAAATAAGCTGAAAAATTGGCTTAAAAGACAGTAAAACACTTAATTATTTCTTTTTGGCTTTTTTCAAAACTTAAGAACTCAAAAACTCAAATAAGCTAACTCTAGGACCTAACAAGCTACAGGTAACCTACCATTATCCTAATAAGCTAATCTAGACTAGAAATAAGCAAAAAGAGCAAGAAATAAGCTGACAAAATCAATAAGCACTCTAACTAAGACTTCAAACCAAACAGACCTTAAGAGCTATTTTGAGCTTATTTTTCTATAAGCTAAAGGACTTTTGAAAAAAAATGACTTGAACTACTGAAAAGCTTGACCTATAAGCTTCTTCAGAAAGCTTTTGAAAAGAACTTTGAAAGACAAGTGCTTGATGAAAATGCTACTTAAAGACTGCTGAATTTCTCAGAAGGTGCTAGGTGTGTTTTGGTTTGGAAAAGACAAAATGCACTTTTTAAGCTTAAAAACAGATAAGTAAAAGGACATGTTTATGAAAAATAAGCTAAAAAGGTTAATTAATGACCTATAAACTACTTAAGCTATGAAAATCTAAAGCTAATAACAAATTAAACCCTTTGAAAAATAAGCTAGAAAGTGACTGTTTGTCTGTTTTTGCCGCTGATGTAGTTGACAAATATTTTACCTAAATCTATAATTCCACAAGTGCAACCTAAGAAACTTGTTTTGACATTTTAAAAAAAACACTAACCTAAAAGCAATGAAAGCAATAATAACAGCCAGAAACCATTTAAGCTAAAAATGTTAATATGACTGACTAAATGCTTACAAATTTAAAGTTTAAACTAGAAAATTTATAAAAACTTGATCAAACTTAAACAAAGAAACTAGAATTCAAACTTATAAACCAAAAAAATGATCTCCAAAATCAGTTTTAAGATCCAAAGTAGTCACAAGCGGTACTAACTCTCAGTTAGTACTGCTGTGCCAAACAACCCTTTAACTAGATTGTCTTAACAATTATCAAAACAAATCATGATTTTAGTCCATAGACTTTAAATCCAGATATTCAAACTCACTAATTATCATCTAATAACAACATTTAAACATTAAAATCAGATTTAACAACTATGATTAACACTATGCTAATATATTTTTGATTTTTAATGATTTTTAGACAAAATATGAAAAAACTATGATCTAAACTATTAAACTTAAAAACAGATAATCAAGCACATGTAATAAGCATAATAACACAATATTAAGCACAAATAAGCAAGATATAAGCTGAGAATAAGCAAATGCAGTTTTAAGCTAAAACTTAAAAAGAAACTTGAACTTACAAGGAGCCTTTGCATAAACAAGGAAAATATGCCCGAGGAGCTACTTAACAGCTCTAGCTTATCTAGAAGACAAGCTAGTAAAGTCCTATAAGCTCTTCCAAGGTAAGCTTATCATCCAATAGCAACCAAATCCATATTAAGCATAAGGTAAACTGATTTTAAATGTGTAAGTAGATTAATGATCAAATTTACTTCTATCTTAGCTTATAGACTAAGATGAGCTAAGATGAACTTATAAGAGCTTATGTAACAATAGCAGCTTATTTAAACCATATTTTGCATATTAAGTAAAACGGATTAAAACTTAATATGATAAGTAAACTTGAACTTTTATTAATAAAAACATATTACAAAGCTTTTAAATGAAAATTACAAGTATTTAAATGACATTAAGCTAAAAATTACAATAAGCTACAAGCTAATTTTACACTATTCCTAGTTAAAACTCGATTATTCTATGAGTGAGGATGCCCTTGTATTTATAGCAGGATAAGGAAGCTTCCAGGTCTCCAAGTTTGTTACACGCTCCTTTTGATCCACACCCTTTATTCATTTCAATCATTGGATATCCATCTTTCATCGTTGGATTGATTTGATGAGCACACGGATTGCCAATGTGGCATTCCGTGTGTCAGACCCCTTTGTGCTTCTTTTGCACTAGATTTAGTACAAAATCTCAATCATTGGAGTGTTTCTTTCATATATCCGCGTGTCCTTTCTTATGCACTTGGACCAATAAGGAGCTTTTATGATGTCTAACTCTGTCAGCTCGTCACTTGGTGCTTGAATTGTTGAGCTACGTCCTCAATTAGAATTAACCCCTTGTTTTTTAGCAGGGTAAATGATGGAAATGACGATGAATAGTAAAAAGCTAATACCAGTGTTTTTGTTTTACTTTTAGACGTTAGTTGGGGGTGTTTGACTCGGGGGTTTGGGTCATTGACCTGGGTTGGGCTTTATTTAAATGATATTGGGCCGTGGGTGTTTGATTAGGATATTATAGAAAGATAACGACCGTTATCTCCTAAGTATAA
This sequence comes from Tanacetum coccineum, assembly GCA_026074375.1. Lineage (NCBI taxonomy): Eukaryota > Viridiplantae > Streptophyta > Magnoliopsida > Asterales > Asteraceae > Tanacetum > Tanacetum coccineum. The sequence continues at coordinate 45,257 of BQNB010019376.1, read as the reverse complement.
AGAGATAACGGTGTTAGGGTTTTTATGGCTTTTGTGTAATATGATTTAACTTTGAGGACTGATTTGGTATTTTTGAGGGTTTTATCTTCTTGTGATTGACCAATGAGGACCAAGAGTTGACTTTATTGACCTTTTGCTAGAAAATTCTGGCTCTTTTGCACTCTTTCCTTTCTTGTGTCCGTGTTTGTCCGGTTTTGACTATTTTCTTGTAATTTTTGCATTATCCGTTCCTACACATTCACAAACAACAAAATACACAAATACAAGCATATTTTTGCACATTTTAATCATTTAAGGGCCATTTTTTATATAGAAAGGATATGTGATTTCTCACATATCAGGTATCATCCTGGAAAAGCGAATGTGGTGGCTGACGCCTTAAGTCAGAAGGGAAGGGAAAAGCCATTGCGTGTTCGAGCTTTGATGATGACTGTTCATAATGATTTACCGAAGCAAATTCGTGAAGCTCGAGAAGAAGGCATGAGAAGAAAGAATGTGACGGCAGAAAATTTGGGAAGATTGATTAAGCCAATATTTAAATTTTGCCCTAATGGAACACGCTGTTTTGGGAATCGTGTTTGGTAGCCGCGATTCGGTGTATTAAGAGATTTGGTTATGCATGAGTCACATAAGTCTAAGTATTCTATCCATCCGGGATCCGATAAGATGTATCAAGATTTGAAGTTGTTTTATTGGTGGCCGAATATGAAAGCAGATATTGCCACGTATGTTAGTAAGTGTTTGACTTGTGCGAAGGTTAAGGCTGAGCACCAGAAGCCGTCTGGGTTGCTGCAACAACCTAAGATTCCTGTTTGGAAGTGGGAAAGAATTACTATGGATTTTGTGAGCGAACTCCGAGAAGGCCAAGTGGGTATGATACGATTTGGGTTATTGTCGACCGACTGACCAAATCAACTCATTTCATGCATATGAAGAAAATGGATAGTATGGAGAAACTCACGCGACTGTACTTGAAGGAAATAGTGTGTAGGCATGGTGTACCTGTTTTGATCATTTCGGATCGAGACAACCTTTTTACGTCAAATTTATGGAGATCACTTCAGAAGGCGTTGGAGACAAATTTGGATATGAGTACCGCTTACCGCCCTCAAACGGATGGTCAAAGTGAAAGGACAATACAAACGCTGGAAGATATGTTGCGTGCCTATGTGATTGACTTTGGAAATAGTTGGGATCGCCATTTGCCATTGGTCGAGTTCTCATATGACAATATTTATCACGCGAGTATTAAGGTTGCACCATATGAAGCTTTGTACGGAAGAAGTGTAGATTACCTGTATGTTGGAGTGAGGTTGGGGATAGCCAACTCATCGGTCCAGAGTTGATCCGCGATACGACTGAGAAGATTATCCAGATTAAGAATCGTTTATTAACTGCTCGTAGTCACCAAAAGAGTTATGCGGATAAAAGACTTAAGCCATTGGAATTTGAAGTTGGTGATATGGTATTGCTCAAGGTATCGCCATGGAAGGGCGCTGTGTATTTCAGAAAGAGCGGGAAGTTAAGTCCACGTTACATTGGGCCATTTAAGATTGTAGCTAGAGTGGGCCCTGTAGCTTATACGTTGGAGTTGCCTGAAGAATTGAAGGGAGTTCATAGTACTTTTCATGTTTCGAATCTCAAGAAGTGTCTAGCGGAAGGTGACGTTGTAGTTCCGATGGAAGAAATTCAACTTGATTGTAACATCCGAGAATTTTCGAATTTAGAATGACGATTTCAATCTTTGACTTTTAGGGTCTGGCTTGACTTATAAGAACGATCATCTAAATCACGTTTTCACGACTCGGACTCTAAAGCAATTTGACGTGGAATGACATTCCTGACAACTTTTTAGTTTTGCCCGAGACCTGGAAACGAGCCGAAAAGGGCTAAAACAGCACCGCAAACATTATTCGAACAATATACAACGCGGACACACAAAAATAATTAAATTTATATTTAATTATCATAAGTTATTAAATAAAAATATTTAATAAATTAATTATCTCGTTAATCGGAAACGTATTTTAAAAACGCAATTTTTAGAGTTAAAAATTCGTTTTACGAATAAAGTTTATCGGAAAAACATATAAATGAATTCTTCATTTTAATGAAAAGCGTTGTGATAACGCAAATGCTCGAGCTTAAATCCATTCTATTGCGGACAAGACGTAACCGGTTCACAAAATGAATAACATATATTTTATTAAATGTTATAAAATATTTATGAAATATTATCAAGTAAATACTCATTTTTATCAGAAAAATGATTCGGAAAACAATGGCGCAAGTTTCGAGAGTTGAATCATCCGTTAAGTCGCTCAAATGGGTCCCGAACCGCTTTTATCAAAAAGTATATAAAAATATTACACTTTAGGTCCCTCAACTATTAGGGACTTGTCACTTTTAATATATATATATATAAATCTTATATCTTATTTCATTTCCATCTTTTATATAACACACACACTTTACATACTCTCTCCCTCCCATCATCTTCTCCGGCGTCCCCTCCCACCGCCGGCCTCCACCTCGGTCATCAGGAAAGTTTTTCCTTGGTGATTTTTCGTCAACCACCAAATATACTCCTCATTTACCGATCTACCCGATCCCCTACACCACTCTCCTTCACGCACCTTATAACACCAACAACACCATCATCGTCATCACCATGACACCACCACCATCTCCCTCACCTCCTCACCACCGCCACCTTCACAACACCAAAAAGGGTGCGTGTGGTTTATGGAAAAAAAAAGGATGTTTGTTTGTTTCGGTGGTAAAACACCACCACCAAAAAGGGTGCGTTGGTTAGTGGGTCTGAGGTCACCAAGAAGGGTGCGTGTGGGTTGTGTTATAAACAACCAAGAAGGGTGCGTTTTGGTTCGGGTTTGGTTATACAAACACTCTCTCCCTCTCCACCATCTTCTCCGGCAGCCGGCGACCACCACCACCGCCGGAAAACTTTTCCGGCGGGTTTTTCCGGCGAAGACCAAAAGACTCCCCATCACTCCGATCTATCCGATCCCCACCATCACTCTCCCTCACTCGCCACTCGCCACCACCGCCACCCGCTGCCACCACCATCGTCATACACCATCATCATCACCACAGCCGCAGCCCGGGGTGCGTTTTGGGCTCGACAGAAAAACCAACCAGGGTGAGTTGGTTTGGATTATAAAAAAAAGGGTGTGGGTGGGTTCGGGTTATGGTCATAACACCAAGGGGTGTTCGTTTCTGTGGCAGCCGACACCGAGGGTGTGTTTGGTCCGGGTTGAAGCCACCACGACCCACAAGGGTGCGTGGGGTGTCGGGTCAAACCACCAGCGGGTGCGTTTGTTTGTTGTCACAGATTAGGGTGCGTTTGAGGTTTATAACAGACGAGGGGTGTTTATAATGATGGCAGTCGGGTCGGGTTGTGGGTTCGCTGCGTCGGGGTTGGGTTAACAGCCGGGGAAGTGAGTCGGGTTTGGTTTATAATGATGCACCGGGGGTGTTTGTTTATGGGTTTAGGTCGGGTTTTGGCTGTGGGAACGGCCGGGGACAGCCGGGGTGTCGGGCTAGGCTCGGGACAGCCGGGGGTGTTTGTTTGTCGGGTTTGACAGCCACCATAAAGGGGGCGTTGGGTTTTGCATCGGCTAGGGTCCGTTTGGTTGGACAAAACCGCACAAGGGTGCGTTTTGTTAGGTAGAAGATATTACAAGGGTGCGTTTGGTCTAAACAGCCGAAGGGTTGTTTGGTTCGGCTGTCGAAAACAGCCGTAGGGTGCGTCTAATTGTGGTGTCACCGAAAAAGGGTGAGTTGGTTTTGCGCCACAAAGTGTTTAAATATTTCATTTATAATATTAATTTGGTTATATGTGAAGAAAGCATGTTGAAACTTGCGCGGGTTAAGAAAAACATGGGATTAAATATTAAAACGAGATTTATATAAAGTTATAAGCGGTATTAGACATATTTGAGACGAGAATTGGACTAAAAATGGACTTTAGTGCCTTTATATAACGAGTAATTTAAATCAGAAATCGGAACATGGGATTCGGGATTCGAGACTTTGATAAGTTAGACTTTGGTTTACAAAAGATAACAAATTATATTTTTACGGACGTTTAGACATAAAACGGGACTTCTAACTCCCAATAACGAAGAAACTGGATCGAAATCGGAATATACACTTTAATAGAAAATAAGTTATTTTTAATATATTAAATCTGACATATCTATTAATTAAACGATTCGAGCACTTTCGAGTCCGTTTCAGCCTTCCGGCGAAACACGAAAGTTGTTCGTAATGACGTTTTACTTTGTCGCGAGGATTGTCTGCTTTAAAAGTTAAGATATAGCGGGTCAAAACTAAAGGTCGGTTAATATATTATTTCAATTAATAGTTTTAAGATCATTGTTCGGTCCTAAAAACGAAGAGACTAAAAATAGTAACTTTCGGTAAATATTAGAGATAAGTTATATTGGACGGAAAATAGTATATATACATAAAATATACCAAGGGTTAAGGTTTAAAGACGCGCAAGTGGATTTCTCATCACATGTATATATGTATGTATAATAGAACGACATAATTATAGGTCGTGGCTGAGATCGTTGCAGATTCGGTTGTGAATTATTTGGATTATTTGATTGTGGTCTTTGATCAAGGTGAGTTTATAGCTCCCCTGTTTTTACTCGTTTTACATATATTTGGGATGAGAACATGCTTGTTTTATAAATTGGACGCAAGTGTTTAAAGTACATTGATTATGTGTTTGCCTAAGTAGCGATAATCCTCCTGAGCCCATTATCATGAACTGTCAATTGCATAGATGTAGTTGACATGTGATTTGTTTTAAAGGATTTTGTTCAAAGGTGATGTTTCTAGCCCTGTTTTACTGGTTTTTACATATATTTTTGGGTTTGAGAACTTGTGCTTGTTTACAAATGCATTTATTTATTTTGATACAAATTAGTTTACTTACTTATTGCATAGCTCGTATAGGATACATTATTTGATTCATTTTTGTGTCACAAATGCATACTTTACTTTGAATATGATTTCGGATTAGCTTCGGCTGATGAATTGAACTGATAACAACCAAAATTACTGCCCGGGTGTTTCTTGGATGGGGACACCGGTAACGGAGTACATATTTTTACATTACTGGTCCGGGTGTTCTTGGAGGGGACTAAACAGGTCATCATTAACCTTAAACCATAATAATCTTTCATACAACCTCCCACCCCCCCACTACACCGGTAAAAAGGTATTCGGGAGCTAAGGATATATGCATTATTTTGTATCACTGCCGAATTGGGTACATACAAGTATACGCACAGCGTCATGAACTGTAAATCACTTGGGAGGTTTGTGGACGGCGAATGTTATGAAATAGATCTATTCGGGTGGGATCCTTGTTCGGGTGATTAGCGTGCTATGGTAACGAACATTATAGCGTGATGTCACGGGCGATATGTATAAAATAGATCTATTCGGGATTGACAATCCCCGTTCGGGTGACTAGTTATCACTGGGAACGAACGTTTATAAATGTCGGATTAATCCGTGGGGGACTATCGGCCTCCCCAACAAATACATACATGGAACATTTTGTTCATAAAATGTGTCATGCATTCTTTATAAATCTTTGGGATAAGATTGGTACTTTTGGTGACATAAAATGTGTTATGCATTCTTTATAAAATCTTTGAGATAAGATTTGGTACTTATGGTGACATAAAATGTGTCGTGCATTCTTTATAAATCTATGGGATTTTTACATGTTACTGTGTTGATACAGTGGATAAATACATTCAGTTGAAACTTACATTCATATTTAAACTAATCTATGAACTCACCAACTTTAATTTGTTGACAACTTTTTAAGCATTGTTTGTTTCGTGTACATTTCTATTATAATAATATAACATGATGAGAATTAGATGCTTGGACTATTTGTATGTGCTTTGGTCGGTCTTTACCATTCTAAGCTTTTTTGTGATGCAAATGATGGGACAAATGTATTATTAAATTTCAGATTTTTATTGATCAACAATATGTTTTTTTTTTCAAACGACACATTTAGAGGGTCTGTTTCTCTTGTATCTATTGCTGTTTATTACGAAGTTAACACCCAAGTGGTATTCGGCTGACGTTGTTGTATTTTGGGGGTTGTTACAATTTGTTTTCTACCTCGATGCGTTGCAATTAATGAGGATTGCTTTTATATTTTTGGGTTACGATGTGATTCTGTTCATTTGGGGTTGATTGGGATTTTATGGTTCGTTAGATGGATTATCATGTTTGAGCTGTATTTGGGATTATTATTAAGCTCTATGTGGTAGGATGTGAATGTTATTCATTGAGATGTGTTGAGTGGTCTTGGAAGTAAGTACACCATGTGAAAAGGTGCAAATTTAATTCTGGTTGCGTTAACATAAATATAAAGGCAAACACACGTGGACTTGTGGACTGTGATTGCTTGATCATTGTTGCTTGTATGTATTATGTAAAGGATGTATGTTCGATATGTTGTGTAGATGGTAGTGTAGATGTGATGTGAGGAGATCTGTTGAGGATGGTTGTGTGGTTAGGAGAATTCTCTTTTAACGATTGGGCGTTATATTAGGTTGGGATGTTAGATGGTAAGGTTTCCCTTTCATCTTCGTTTGCGGTTACATCGGATTCCTGTTGGTTTGTGTCGCGATTTCTTAAGTTCGGTTTGGTATAGATCGTTGTTCGTTAAGGATATCCAACGCTCGTGTAGTTTTCTAGGGTGTTTTTCATAGAATGTGTGTTCTATGTTCTCCGTTCGGCAGTTTTGAGTGGTTTTCTTTGTCTAAAGGCGGGACGATACTTTTTGGTTTGTTCTAAGACGTTGGTATGGATGAGGTACTTCTGGTTTGTTTGGTGTTCACAAAGTTCTGGTCATTTTCGTTTTCAAGTAAATTAATATTTTGGTATTGGAATTCTTAAGGTATTTTGGAAGTCTATTTTGCTATCATGATGTTTTTTTTTTGTAAGTCATAAATTCCATTTGAAAGTAAGTTTGTTGTAGTCGATACCATATTGTTTAGGTGTTAAAAAACTTTTTTTAAAATAAAATTATATTATAAAATTGCACCACGTTTTTTTTCATAATCATTTTTGATTTATTTTATGAAAACATAATTAATATAAGTTATGAAAATTTTATTTAATTTATTTTTTCAACTAAATTATCTTGCTATTATTATCTAAGGTGATTCTATTGTTTTAAATGTTGGTATAAGGTTATGAGGGAAAGTATCCTTGGGGTAAAAAATCGGTTTTGGTAAAAAGGTTCTTAATCTTCTTTTTAATTCAATGGGTCGTGGTAAGTGGTATTATTCGTTGGGGGTGTTTCTAGCAATCGTTGATGCGTTTGTTAGGTCGGAGGTTCGTTCTTCTTGTTGACGTTTACATTCGGTTGATTTTTTTTTCTTTTTGGAATCGTGGGATTTTTGGGTCCATACCAATTGGTGATTTTTCTAAGGGTGAAGTTTGAAAATTTCTCATGGCAGTGGTGCTAGAGTTGGTGTTTAGGACGTATATTTCTGGAGTGGGCGATTGATGGTTTTAGTGAATGTCGAATGGGAAATTATTCGCGATCCTAAAGTTGGAATTAGAGGTTCTCGTTTTGCTTTTGATTTAGTACTCTTAGTTATGAGAGTGTTGAAGTAATCATCGAGAGAGAGAATTGGTTGTTGAGAATAAGGGTTGAGATGGTATGCCACGAGAAGGTTGTTTGAATGCCTTGGTATGTTGGAGAGTGGCTTAGGTTCGTTGGAGAATAGCGAACTAAAGTGGATACAAGGTACTCGTAGTGGTACCAAGGATGATGAGTTTGACAGATTATGTGATATCTTTGTAGTATTTGAGCACCTCTAAAGTGTCCTAAGGAATTAGTCAGCTTTACCCTAGTGTAGAATATGATTTCGTATGGAATCTATTCAAGGAAGCGACGCTGATTTGCGGAAGGCTATGATCGTTTGACGTCTTAGAAAGGCAAGATGTGTGGAATGATTGAGGATAGTTGCAAGGGTGGAGGGTTGTTGGTTTCGAATGGGTAACTTGTTACCGTGGGATGCCGTCTTATGCTTGGTTAGGAAGAAAGGTGGGTAGTTTGGAATGAGCCATAGATTATCTCAAGGAAAGCGGGTGAGAGAGAAAATGCGTATGTGAGGTCACCAAGGAGGGGTGCACGGGGATGACGTAGCTAAGACTATTTTTAGGGTGCATAATGGACACGTTGAAGTTTACGGCTATGCCTTTTGGGTTAACCAATGCACCAGCGGTTTTCACGGAGTTAATGAGCCGGGTGTGCATGTTCGTATATAGACAAGCTAGTTAACATATATATATATATAGACGATATTTTAAACCTACCCGAAGTCTAAGGAGGAGTACGAGTCGCACGTGAAGTGATTGTGGGTCACTAGGAGAGAAAGATGTATGTGAAGTTTTCCAACAGCGTGGAAGTGGAGCAAAGAGGAAGCTATCTAGATGTGGAAGGAATCAAATGGGTAATGAGCCGATCTTGGCATTGCCGGAAGGAGCAGAGGATTTCGTAGTATATTATGACGCGCGAAGCAAGGATTTGAAAGCATGCTTGGAAAAAAGGAGAAGGTGATTGCTTGTACGTCGCGACAACTGAAGGTTCTTATGAAGGATTGCATGACTAAATGGTCTAGGTTTTGTTACTTTTAATGTAGAAGCATTAAGTGGAACGGCCATGGAGAGTAATCTATAAGGATACATGAAAGTCTCCAACACACTTTTCAATCGGAAGGAGTTTGAACATGAGGACAAAGGTTGATGGATGGATGTTATTTAGTTGAGTTCTGATTTTTGGAGGCCATAGTACACATCTAGGACAGGCAAAGTGTAGATTGTTGATACGTGGATGAGTAGGAAGAAGGAGTGAAGCCAAGAATGAGTTCGAGATAGATGTGCGACGATCCGATCTAGGTTTGAGAAAAAGATGTTGGTGGTATAAGATAAGATGTCCAAAGCAAAGAACGCGTCAACATAAGATGTTGCGTGGCTTGGACCAACGAGTGTGAAAAGATGAAGAGTGGTTCATATTGGTTAGACAAGGTTTGGACCTCCATTTGGAGAGATGTAAGGGCCTTGGCTATTGAAGAGACGTATATGACAAAGTATTCTATCCATCCTGGAGCGGATACGGTGTTGTGTGGTTTTAGGTTAACTAATCGATGGTTGAGTATCAAGGGTCTTCAGGATTGTTGCTACAACCTGAGTTACTCGAGTAGAAGTGGGGAAAAAACTAAGGATGTTATTGTTAAGTTACCAAGTTTGAGTAGTGGATACGATGCGATTGGGTGTAGTCAATGGACTGACAAAGTCACCCCATTCCTAGCTATGCTTAGGACAGGTATGGTAGATTTTGGAGGTAATTAGAATACTCATTTTCGTAAGATGAGTTCTTTCTAAGGTGGGGATTATCATTTGAGTATGAATGTGCTTTATTTGAAACATAGTATGGAAAGGAATGTAGGTTACCGTTTTATGGGCCGTAACTGGAGAGAGTGAGTTGAATGGATCGAATTTGGTACAAGAAACAACCAACAAGATAGTGGTAATACAGGAAAGGCTTGAGGCAGCCAAATTATCGAAAGTGTTAGCTTGGTAGTAGTGGGAAACTTTTGAATTAATGCTGGTAGGTTATGGGTGTTTGAAGGTCTCACCTTGGAGAGGTGTAGTACGTTGGGAAAGAAATACAAGTTAGAACCGGGTTATGTAGGACCATTTGAGATCCTTGGATGGATTGGGCCTATAGTTCGGTTGAGAATTTCTGTCTTATGAGCTGAGTATCTACATTTGTCGTAAGCAAGATATCGTTGGAAGTATTAATTAAAGATGGGTACGTAAGGTTCTTGGTAGACCTTAGTACGCCCTTAAATGTTTTGTGTGATTTTGGATTAAAGTTATTTTATGAATAAACTCGAAGTCGAGCCGATTCTTTAAAAACGTTGGGCTTTGTAACAACTTATAACTTGGTTTCAAGACAGTTCTTGTTTGATGAGTTGCGAGACCGGGTTGTAAATGACGTTGTTACAATAACTTAAGGGTTTGATGAGTTTTCTCGATGACGAGTGAGGTTCATGTAGTAGGATGCTTCTTTTCGTTAGACTAGGTTAAGGTAACACGACTCTTGTTTTTGTCAAGGAACCAATAATGTGAGGACTGAGAAGGTCATGATTAAAAGAGTAGTATGATAGCATTAGAGTGAAAGTTTGTTTTGGATTCGAGAAGCGTTGTCCTGAGCTTACTTAGGACACAAGGACAAATGAGGTCAATGTCCTCCGTTGTTTGTCGATAGGCTAATGCCTCGAGTAGTTAAATTCTCGGACGAGATTTTCTCAAGGGGGGATACGTGTGACAACCATGGACTTGAGCAGGTTGGTCAAACCGCAGTGTTGACCTAAATGTATCTGTTGCAATGTATGGTTGTGTATTTATACGTGTTTATATGTGTTTGTGTGGGATATGTAAGATTTGATAATCAATCCATTGAGCATGATCGTCTCATTGGGATTGGATTTGTGTTGAATTTTGTGAAGTTCATTTCATTCACTTTTAGTGACAAGGAAATGATTTCAGTGATTAAAGTGGTTTCGCGTTAATTGTGTAAGTAATTATACGTATACGTATTTTTGTGTTAGTAATTTAAGATAAGTTTAGGTTTTAGAGGTTAAGTTAAGAGAAATGAGTTATTTGATAGAGAAATTTCATTTTAATCACTTATAGTGATAATGGAATTGATTGGGTATTTTGAGAGAATTGTTTTGGTTAATATGAGGATGTCTAGGTGATTGATTAAAATGGAAAGTGTGTCATTTGTGAAAGAAATAAGTTCGTTAAAATATGAGAGTTTTTGAAAGAATTTCTATTTTTGGAAAGTGAATTTGGAAATGAAAAGTTATTTTTAGAAAGTAGTTTATAAGCAAAATGGTTTACCAAATTAGCTTAGGTTTTTATAAAACTTAAGGTATGAAGGTAATTAATTAACTAAATTTTTTTTTATAGAAGAATAGCAAAATACGAATTTTAAAAGAAAAAAAGAAAAGAAAAAAATAGAGTTGTATTAGAAATCAAACACTAACTAGGCTTTATCTAGGATTACCTTAGAGCCTATAAAAAAAATCCTAATCCCCTATTGAAGTTGGCCGATTTTTACAAGAGAAAAAAAAGAAGAGAATTTTAGGGTTCTTGGTTAAGGTATTTTCTAATCCTTGTTTAGTTCTAGTTATTTAATTTTCAATTAATGTAATCTAAGTATGATGGATTGGGGTTTATAAATTAGGGCTTTGATTTTTCTGGAAGTTTATAATGTTGTAATGATTTTTTAATCATTAGTTTAACTGGTTACATGATTTGATCATGCGTTAGGGTCTAGATCGCCCGAATTAGTTGTTTAATTCACTACAAAAAGTTAGGAAGTTTTGTAACTTGCATAACTCCTTCATAAAAATTCAAATAAACAAATTACAACACACTGGAGATAACCTCAGAGAGTCTACTTTCCAGAAAAGTTAGCCTTGTGAGTTTTTATGGTCGGGAAGTGGGTCAAAAGGTCATTACAAAATCAGTGTGTAAAACAGTGATGAAATTCAGTTTTGGTTTTGATTTTTCTAAAAATACTTATACATCTAGTTAGAGGCTCTAAATCATGTGGAAGTTAGTTTATATATTGTGTGTAACCCTTTAATTTTTGCTAAGTATTTTATGAAGTTTAAGTTGGTTATGTAACGTCATACTTTTAGGGGGTCAGATTCTGGACGAATTCTGGACACTTTGGATTAATGAATTTCTAAAGGGTATTTGTAAAAGGGTAATGGCTTTGGGAGAGCTATGAGAGGTTCATAGGACATATATGTAGCATGGTGAATTTTGGTTTGAATTGTGGAAGTGTTTAAGTGGTACGTTTAGGACGTGTAAGTGAGTATAAAATTCTGATCAAAACCAAAAAATTTAAAGTGTAGCATTGAAGTGTAAATGGCATATTAGGAATTTGGAAAAAGGGTTAAGTCCAAGTATAGAACTATGGTAGTTAGCTAGATATCATCGGAGTGAGTTACATCATATTGGTTGAATTCCTAATTGTATGGTAGCTTATTGTGTGCTTAATTGTTTAGATTATCCGTGAAGAGTTTATGAAGCTTTTGTTGGATTTCTTTGGGAAGTTGAGCATCAGGTGAGTTTCATAGTCCCACTTTTAATGTTTTACATTGGGATAGAAATGATGCAAAGATGTTTTGGATGTGTTTAATCGTTGCGATTATGTAGTTTTACTTGAGGCAATGAACGTTATAGTGGTAATATATGTGATAAGCCATAATGTTGTTGTGATGCTGTGTGATTCCGTTTTAGAGGGTAGTTGCTTCTACAACTATCCAAATCTAATTTGGAGGATTGAAATAAGAACCCATTTTTGTGTGATTCTGGTATAAGGTTTAGTGCTTCCACCTATTCCAAATCTAATTAGAGGATTGAAATAAGATCCCATTTCTGTGTGATTCCGGTTAGAGGGTAGTGCTTCTACCTATTCCAAATCTAATTGGAGGATTGAAATAAGATCCCATTTCTATGTGATTCCGGTTTGAGGGTAGTGACTTACTCATTCCAAATCTAACTATACTGTGTGATTCCGATCGAAGGGTAATGGATTACCCCAGGCTTTGCTATGTGGATCGTGGGCATGTTCCATCCCGTTGTAATTAATTGTGAGTTGTATGATAGCCTATGTGATAGCTAGCTTAAATTGTTCTGCCATGATATGTTATGTTAATCGCAGCAAATTGTTTTGTTTTTTTAAAAGATTGATTTGTGTGTCTTAAACCATAACTCCCCTCACCAACCATTGTTGTTGACTTTTAAGCATCATTTTTTCAAGTGAGCTTAATGGTGCTAATTTAGATCGAAGTGGCATAGAAGTAGACCGTAGGAACGCTTGGAGTTTATTTATGTTTTCTTTGAATAAATGCATTAGCATAGAATTGTTTGGATTATGTCTGCATTGTCATAATTGACGAGACCTCTTTCTCATTAATAAAGACACCATTAGGTTTTGGGTATTGTTATGACACTTTGTGTCTTTGCTTTACTTTAGTTTCATTTTAGTATTCTCTAAATAGACACCATGTGTTGTGATGATATCCATTCTTATTTACGTATTGCGTTTCTGCCTTGGCGGGGTGTGAAAGTCTTTGTGATTAATACTTATGTCTCTTTGTCATCAAATAGTAGGGATTATCCTATGAAATTGTGGAAGTGTGCTAGATATTATCTTGGTAAGAAAATGAAAGTATTACTTGCAATGTGAAAATATAAGTTATTATGTAAGTGTAGTTTTTGTTATTAAAGTGTTTACTTGCAAGTTGTATGATTTACCTTTATTTCTTGTATAAAATTCGGCCAAGTGGTGATATAGGTGAGTATATTTTATAATTTTTGAGTATTAGGTATAAAAATAAGTATTTGTCGAAGGGTAGATTAATTATGGGGGTTCCGGGTATTCTATAGAGACGAATTTAATAACGCGAAAACGAAAACAATTTATGTAACCATAAAATAAAATGAAAAAAAAGATAATAATTATCTTCAAAAATAATTACTTAACACTTGCTTAAATGTAAAACATTTTATTTATTTGATGCCCGTTTTACATGAATTAACATTTTTAGGCTTACTCAATTTAAACTTAACGATATACGATATTAAAGCAAACGCTACAATACGAAAAAATACATATGAATTTGTTGATGTCCGTAAATGACCTAAAACATTGGGTTTATAGTTTGGTCCAAACTCTGTGTAGTCCCATGGCTTCTCAATCGACCCATTGGAACGCTCCTTGTTCCATTCATTAGATCCAATCATACATGGTAATTTTTTTTTTTTTTTTTTTTTTTTTATAGGTCTTGAATCCCTCAATGTCCTTAGTAAGTAAGTCTGGATCGATTTGCAAAAGATAGTTAAATTCATTAAATGCCTTGCATATAGGTGTTTCAAAATTAAATAAATTAGTGTCGATCCTAAAGACTTTAGCAACTTTATCCATATCATCAGAAGATTCTTCATCTGTGAGCTCAACCTTATCATCTCCTCTAATCCAGTAAATCCATAATGCTTTCATAGTATAATGATCCATTGTATTGTAGTTGAAAATTTTTGACCCCAACCATTCAGTAAATGCAACATCAGACGGATCATACCCCATGTCATCATCATTATCATCCTCTGAATCATCATCTATTTTCGAGTTACATAAGATGTTAGCAACTTTAACTTCATATGTGAATAAATCATTATCCATTCTGTTTAATCGACTGACTTCCATGTTGAAAATTTCAAGTTGTGTATCGCAAGTGAGCGAGACATCTTCATCCTTAACGTCCTTAATTTTCTCGAACTCTCCTTTGATAACCTTTGTCATTCTTACTGAAAAATATCTCAAAAATTATCAGTAGAACCAGCGAAGAAAGGTATATATAAAAAAAGTAGGCTATAAGTTCGAGAATGGAAAAGAACTTATATTAGATAATCAATACGACATATCTAATGGAAGTGGATACGATGTATTGATTAGTTTGAATGAATACGCTGTATTGGACGGAGAACTGGATACGCCGTATTCAACTGTCGACCAGAATAGCGTATCAAACAATTAAATACGCAAACAATTAAACACACAAATATACAAATATTAAAGAATATACAAGAATATACACTAATCTAAATTACACTAACCCTAAGGGTTAGATCTAATCTAATGTTAAAAACCAAAATATCAAAATAAAAATCGAGATTACCTTTCACTCCCCAAGCAACGGCGCCAGAAACTTTATGTTTCTTTGATGGTGTATATTTTTATGATTCAAGTTTTAAATTTATATTTTGCCGACTTAACCAAAAATAACACTTTAACTAGCAATGTGCCCGGTCAGTAGTAGATTCGTGGTAAGTATGGTGTCAAACACTTAAAGCGAGTTAAATCTAATCCATTTAATTAATATCTTGGTATCTAATATATGTTTAATTCTACTATATTCTAAACCTTTTTAGTCTAATACCTAATTCTAACGAAAGAGGGTTTTTTAGTCTAGATACCTGATACAGTTTTGGTGGTAATACAATCAATACAAGGCACTTTAACCCACGCGAGCTATTAACCAAAGATAAAAAGAGAGGTCGAACCTATATGAGAAAAAAAACTGTATTAACCATTAATAATCCGATTAGAAAGATGGGTTGTATTTTAAGTGTAATGAATTCTTCTCTCAAGGGGCATATCTTCTTAAGACTAGACAATAACATCATCCTAATCCTAGACACAAAAATTATATCACAATTAAGCATCCACATAAAGCATCCTTATTTCATTAAAATCTATCTTAGGGATTAAGGCAATGTATCATTGTAACGCCTATGCTCTTAGAAGACTTTACCCACTACCGCTTATGAGCAATTATACATAGAATTCCACTTGTCCAACTATCCAATGGAATTAGAACATTACTTTTAAATTATCTAGTCACCTGCTAGCAACACGATCAATAAACCACGCAATATCCAATTAATTATTAAGCCCGTAGCGTTATCCTAGACACAGACTTAGAGCAATATCTGAGTAACTATAATTCTAGATGTATAAATCACTATAAGGAAGCTATCCCTGAACTCTAAATCTACTGTTCTGTGTCACTAGATCCAGTGCATGTAGGTCGCATAAAAAACGCGTAAACAAATATAAATTGAATAAACATAACAAGCAACAACGGTAAATCAAGAAATCTGAGATAAACAAATACCAAAAAAATCAGATCCTTCATAATAATGTTAATACTGAAGAGTATTAGCCTTCAAACGTCATAATAAATACAAGAGCAATTATTTAGCCAAGGTAAATTAACCGAGTAAACGAATGATACCAAAAACTGAATGATTACTAAAGTAAACGGAATTACATGTTGTCTCCTATGGAATTGATAAAGTTGCTCGACCTCTTCTGCTCTTTTTCTCCTCTGAAAATTGACTTTTATGGTTTAGGTATCGAGAATATGATTTAGCACACTTAAAACCATTTTGAGCATCTATTTTTTAAGGTCTGGAAGTCGGTTGGATACGGCTGTTGGATACGGCATATTTAGGATTTCTTAGAGTAGGCACTATGCTTGATATCTTCCAGAATATTATATTCGTTCCATATATTGAATATGGCATATTGAGTATCTCTAGATACGGCGTATTGAGCTTCATCCTCTATGGTCTTTGGTAAGTGCATGCACGGATACGCCGTATCTTCCTTGATGGATACGGCGTATTGGTCTTCAGAATAGTAATCTTCAAAATATCTTCATTTAAGCTCCAGAATGCATGCCTTTTGCTATCTTTCACCAATCACTCCATAATTACTATAATTCTCAAATATAAACGATTAAGTAACAATTCTTTGCAATAACTATACAAAATGGGTTAATAACATGGGATAAATGATGCTATAAAATAGACGTTATTTGATGTCATCAGGGTTTCATACATGTAACCTCCTATATATTATGGTCAATAATAAACATAACCCACAGGGTTTTCATTATGGTAGTTTAGTCCTTGGTTGAGTAGTAGCTTGTTTGGAATGGCACTCTCACTTGTGTACTATATATCTTCTTCTTCTTAAGACCACCCATAATAAGCACAAATTGCACGCGTCTTGCTTACTATAGTTACCCATAAAACACGTGTCTTTAGTAAAAATTTAGAGAACTCGATTGTCTAGACAACCTCGCCTTGAAACTGTGTTTGTGTGGGTTTTTGCATGATTTTTGTTTTTGTGAGGTATATTTGTATTTTAGTGGGGTATATATGGGTGGTGAAGTTGGTTGTGTTATTAGACTAAGTTGGTGGTGAAGTTGGTTGTAAAGAAAGAAAGCTAATATAGTGCTGATGTGGCGGTCATGAATTCGGTCTTTAGGTCTTATTATTACACCCAACCTAATGTTTTATATCCATCAAGAAGTTAATCTGCAATAATATCTATGTGTACTACTATTGCTGGCACAAATTATCCCGATAAAATTTAATGACATGATAAGGCAACTTCAAAAGTAAAACAAATCTTAACACTTATGAAATCCTATTCCAGAAAATGGTCTTTATTGTAAAATTAATCCAAGGCATGATCTTTATTCTTATTTAGATAATAGATATTCCGAGCTTTGTACATGTTAACCAGACCATTTTCCTAAAATATTTAGGATTTAACTAATGTGGGAAGGTTTTTGTAAAAGAAATTAAAGGTACATCCCACCTCTACCTTTCTAATTCAGATGAGGCAACTAATCTAAATTAGATGGGGTTTTTTGGTGCAAATTAGTCGAGTAGCTTTTGAGTCAAATCAATGAGGTATCTCGTCACGATTACAACATCTAACTAACAGACTAACCAACTAAATGAATTAAATTTTTTTAAGCAGCAAATATATATTGGTCACAAAAAACCCTTTAACAAGAAGCTATAGAGATACAACTAAAAAATAAGCACCAGTCAAGGATAACATGGTAAGGGATGCAAGAAATTAAACGAATTTGTAACCCACTAGTCCACTTTAGGGTCACTTTACCACGACTGAATATCCAACAAAATTAAATAAGTGTATTTGTACCTCACGAAAACACCAATCAGTAGTATGTTCGATGCCTGAAAATATTTTATGGTTCCTTGCATTCTAAGTAACCCAAGAACCAAAAGAAATAACGGATTTGATCTTTTAACTCACTGCAAAGTGGCGTTTGAAAATATTTTGTGGTTAAACTATTAGACCTGAGAGGAGTCAATTTACAAAAGGTTAGATGCCCCATTTGTGATGATGGAATAGAGACTACTACATCTTTTTTACTTACTATAAAATGGCGTTTGATAGATGGCTATATATCTTCAAATGGTGTATCCATTACTCATGCATTATCGACGTTATCAACCTAGCAGACCACTGACATTGTAAGTGTTGTAAGTGTTGTAGAATAACCGCGATAATATCCAACCGACTAGGTAAAGAGTGTAAATAAATTCAACACTACAAGTATACCCCAAACTAGCTTATTGAAAATTAAACAATACAAAAGAAACCCATGAACTAAAAACCAACAAAGTTATACATTTCTTATAAAAACATATTACTACAAAGAAGAAATAAAGCTACCACTACAAGAAGTGTCTTGTGTGTGTTTTGGTGTGTCTGAAACAAGAAACAAAGCATCTATTTATAGGCTTAAAAGAGATATCAAGTGACCAAGTTGCATCAAGTGGATGAGATCTTGTAAATCTTCCAACTTGCCTATCTTGAGAAAATCTTGCATATCATATCTTTGTAAGATATAATATCTTTATTGAGCTAATATTTAACAAATCTCCACCTTGGCGAAATATCAATTTGTAATCAAACTGTCAACTATCGTTGGTGGAGTCTTCAAACCAATCTTCTTGTTTTCACAACAGTGATCAAGTCTAAACAATAAGTAAACTTGATCCCGGATACCACTTTAGTCAGCATATCTGCAAGATTCTTGGAGGTATGGATCTTGTGGATTCTTACTCCACCTTCTTCCAATATCTCTTGTATAAAATGATATCGAACATCAATGTGCTTCGTCCTTGCATGATAAACTTGATTCTTCGCTAAATGAATTGCACTTTGACTGTCAGAATGCATCATGCCAAATTTCTATTTGATTCCAAGTTCACCAAGAAACCCTTGAAGCCAAATTGCTTCCTTTACAGCCTATGTCATTGCCATATACTCTGCTTCCATAGTTGACAAAGCAATAGTTAACTGTAAAGTAGACTTCCAACTAATTGGAGCTTTTGCCAGAGTAAATACATAGCCTATCATAGATCTTCGCTTGTCTAAATACCCAGTATAGTCTGAATTACAGTATCCTTCTACCCACTAATTACTTCCATGTTCGAATACTAACCCTACATCAACTGTGTTATGGATATAGCGTAATATCCATTTTACAGCTTGCCAAGGTCCTTTTCCAGGGTTATGCATATACCTGCTCACCATCATAACAGCATGACTAATATCTGGTCGAGTACATATCATAGCATACATTAAGCTACCAACAACATTTACATAAGGTACTTTTTCATGTAAGCCCTCGTTGCGTTATCTTTTGATGACATAGCATCACTAATCTTAAATTGAGAAGTGATGGTTTTTGTTGTGTGGTGTTTATTTCTGATAGTTCAAGTTTAAATTTATATTTGCCCGTCTTAATCCCAGAGACAACAATTAAACATACATGTACCCGATCGGTGGTAGATTCGTGGTAAGTAGGGTTCTAACACTTAAAGATAGGTTAAATCTCATAATTTAATTAGATTTTTGTATCTAATCTAAGTAATTCAAATCCTAAGTCAAACCTATGCTAGATCCTATTTTAGTTCAAATCCAAATTTCTAAACAGGTAAAAGGGTGTGATGGTTCGAGTTGAGTATATAAAAAAAACTAGGCAAATCCAAACTCTTCACCTTTGACAAAGAAAAAGTAAGACCTACTTAAAAATTAATATATAAGAATCAAATCAATGATAAAAAGATTCCGTAAGAGATATTCCCTGGTCGTATGTCCCAACGAGGGCTGCAGATTGAAAGTTATCCCTGGTTTTGGATGATAAATTGATGATGGAAGAAATATATGATGGAAACACTTGATATAACATATACAACTAAAATTAATTAAATAAAACCTAATGTAGTCTACGTGAAAACAAGCAAAGAAATGGGAACTTAAAAACTACGGGAAACAAATTAGTTAATTGGATAGAACTTAAACTACGGGAACAATAATAAATTATTGGGAATCCTAAAATTAAAATCTAAATTAAATACGGGAACAGAATCAGGTAACGGGAGTCTAAATACTAATAAATTAAGAAAATAAAATAAAAATTAAATTAAAAATCAAAATTAAATTTCTAATTAACTTAACTGAAAAATAAAAAAAACTAGAATAAAAAACGAAGTCTTTGAATGAAAACGAAAAAAACGGTAAAAAACGCACCGGTAAAACCGGGTCTAAGACTGAAATTTATGTACTACACTATCTACAAACCTAAACTAAATTTTATATTTTCCTAGACACTAAATGACAAAAGAAAATTTTATAAAAAAGAAAATTATTTTTTTATTAATTTTTGGATTTTTTATAAATTTTTAAAAATTAAAAACTAGTTAAAACTAAGAAAATAGAAAAAGACAAAAAAAATAAAAGTTATAAAAATTCAAAAAAAATAAAATTAAATAAAGAAAAAGTTAACAATTCTAAAAATATAAAAATGCCCAAATTTTACTGATTATATAAAAAGTAATTAAACTAATTAAATTTTAACCTAATTTAATTAATTAAATTAAATAAACTAACTAAAGCTAACTGTTGTTAAAACAAAAGGACTAACAGTGAAAGGACACAAGGACTAACTGGGAAACAACAAACTAACAAGGGGGATTAACAGTTATAACTATGAAAAACAAAATTACACAAATGGTCCCTGAAGTGGACCCCGATTACAAAGATAGTCCTAAGTGCTTATTATCAAAAAGCTATAAAAGCAAAGTTGATAAGGGGCTTAAGGGGAACAATTTTCATAAAAGGTGCATAAGCTGTAGTGAACTAAATAAGCTAGAAACTTAGCTTTTTGGACTGACAGAAACTAATAAGCTTATGAGCTTATTTTACTTGGCTTTTTGGGATTTAAGCCAACAAATAAGCTAGAAACTAAGGGGGATAGATAAATAGGGAGAGGGGAGTCCTAAATATAAGCTAAGGTATCTAGATTAAGCCCTAAATAAGCTGGAAAGAAAATAAGCTATATTAACAGTTTTAATAAGAAAATAGAAAAAGTGCTACTTTAAGGCCTAAATAAGCTAAGCTAAAGGAGGAAATAAGCTACAAGATTTTGGGGAATTAAAGGACTAGTAATAAGCTATAACTAAAAGCTAAAAGATCCTAAGGCTTATTATCTAAATTAGCTAGAAAAGTGGGCTGAAAATGGTGCTCAGCACCAGGGTAAATACAACAGTGAACAAGGGGTCTCTTTTGAGCTTATGCAATAAGCTCTAAAGAGCTTATTAGCCAAAATAAACCACAAACAGAATTAAAGGGGTGACTAGTGAGCTTATATTCAAAAGATGAGGGCTTAGGGCTTAATTAAAGCTGCTGATTTTGGGGCTACAAGTTGGCTGATTTCACAAACACACATGCATACATACACACTTGGTGACTTGGTGTGTCACAATTACAGGACAAAGGGTCTCTCTTTTTGGCTTTTTGTAACTTAAACAACACAAGAGATGAGGAGCTTAAGCTGTTTCAACAGCTTAAGCTCTTATGGTCATTTTGGCTCATTTAAATTTTGAAAGAATATAGAAACAACTTAAAAACTTATTTTCAAATTAAAAGTTGTGATTAAAAAGGCTTAATAAACCCTACACACTCAGCCAAAGTTGGCTGAGTGTTTGTGACCCATAACAAACCCATGGTGACCCATTTTGAGACTAACCCAAACACCCCCTTAATGTATAAAAAAGGAGTTTTAACTGATTGGTGGTAAAAGAGGGCAGAGATAAGTGATTACAAGTGGATTTTACTAACTTTTAACACACATTCAAACAATTTAAACAGAATTACAAAGGCTTAAATTATACTTTAAATTTCGACAATGGTGATTTTTCTCAAACTTTTTTAACTTTATTAAAACTAAAATTGTTACAAACATAAAACTATTACATGAACTTGAATATACTTAAGTGATTAAAAAGAAGACTTGAATTAAAATTAATCGTAAAAACATAAAAAAATGTGAGTTTGTGCTCGGCATTTTCTTGTCTCTTTAATAGGAGGCTTACTTTGCCTCACATTGTCCTTGGGACTACTTGCTGAGTGTTGTGACAATCATCCAAGGCAATCCTAGCCCTCCATGGCTTCTCTTCATTTTCAGCCATAGGTAAGTTGACTTCGGGTTGTGTGATTTTGCCAGGGAAAGGGTTATAGGGTCATTGGGTTGTGGGGAAAGGTGAGGGATGGCTGTAGAGTGTACTAGGGAGGTGGTTTTGGGCTTGAAACCGTGGGGAAGTAGTGGATTTTTGGCGTGGTACGGGTATGGTTGGCAGGGTTTAAAATGGGGGAAGAGGAAAAAAAAAAATCTTTGGAGATGATGCAAGAATGGCCCCTCATGTTTCTCTCTCTTTTCACTTTGTTTAAGCCGAAAACAGTTATAAAACAAGTTTGGAAAGTGACGGTTTTGGTCCCTGCGTTTTTATAACAAAAGAATAAAAGAGTTTAGGACAATTGCAAAAATGGTCCCTCTAGTTTATAACTAAAAGAAGTTTGAAAAATTGCAAAAACAGTCCTTGTGTTTTATTTTTCTATTTTTTTTCTTTTTAAAACAACTTTCAAACTTGGCATTTTTGGCCCTTTTCTTTTTCATTTTTCTTTTATAAAAAACTTTTAAAAATGACAACTTTAGTCCCTAAAGTTTTGTAAAAAAGGATTTTGGGCTTTTGTTGGGCTTTTGGGCTTGTATTGGGCCCAATTGAGTGTGTCTGGGCCCAATAAGGTTTAGGCTTATGTTATTGGGCTTTTTAAGGCCCAATAAGGTACAGGTTTGGTTATTGGGCTTTTTCAAGCCCAATAAGGTTATGGAGTGGGTTTTGTGTGTACAATGGCTGAGATTGGCTGTAACTGGGCTAGGATTGGGCCTTCAAAGTCTTCACAGTCTTTGTCAATTGCACACAAATGGGCTGTTGTAATTGATTGAGGGCCCATTTGGTCTTCACAGTCTTCATAAATATACTATTGGGCTTTCCCGGCCCATCAGATGGGTTAAGATTGCATTCAATAGTATTCTTCAGTTCCGGCTCCGGTTTGACTGCTGATTCTTCAGTATTGACTCTGACTTTGGCATTTTTGGACTTTGGCCTTGATTTTGCACAGTCTTTTCCATTCCATGCTCAGTTTTGTCATTTTGGCTTGGTTTTCTGTCTTTTTGATGATATCCATTTCCTGCACAATACAAATGCAAAACAAACATATATTTGGCAGTTTTTGTCTGTTTTTGGTCATTTAAGCTCGTTTTTGGAGGTAAAAGATATGTGTAATTAAGCACATATCAAATCCCCCAAACTAAGGTATTGTGTGTCCTCACGCAATGTTATGAAGTAAACACGTAAGCCCCGTTTTCACCATTTTCTGAATTTACACTAACTACAACTAATATTTTTGGATTTTCTCATTTTTTTAACAAGTTTGACTTTCTTTATTTATTAAAACTGGGATCATAGAATGAGAAGCGTCCGTAGAGTGATCTACGGATGTCCTGACGGATAAATTCATCGTCCTCGATTTTTCACAAGTTCCAAGCTAAGCAATTAAACAAGATCATTGTCGATATAAGTTTATATGTTAAGCCCTCATACTTATGACTTGTGAATTTTCAACTCCCAACATGGATATACGATTGAATGTGTGTACTCATTTTAATTTAACCATAGACCAACTTATTTTCATAGTCATAATTCAAAATGAATCATGACTCAAAGCAACAACTTATTAAGACTTCGTAACTTGATTTCGAGATTTAGAACTTTCTGCAACATATTCAACATTATAATCATAAGTTCTTTAAAGCTTAGGAATGCGTTGCTTAGTTTGAACCCCTACCTCGTGGTTAACGGAGCAGGATATCACAACCAACGACCGGTGTTCTTAGTTTGAAAACCCACCCCGTTGCTAGCGTAGTGGGAAATCACATCAACACCTTATTCCTAATATGGCTAAGGATTGGTGTCTTAGTTTGTAACCCTCACCTAAACCTTTTCTTCCAAGTGAGATATCATGAACACATCAAATCCCTAGAATTAAAGACGTCGTAGTTAGAACCCCCACCTCGTTGCTAGCGGAGTGGGATATCACGACACATCTTTTACTTGCTCCATAATATCAACTGCATGCTTTATTGGCAAAATTTCCATATTCATGCATTTTTGCATTCACATTTCATTCATGCTTCTTTGGCATTTATCTTTTAAATCACTACAAAATCTCGTTTTGAAAACTCAAGTTACAAATTTGAAGCTTTTTCTGAAAACATCGATTGACTTAGTTGAATTAAATTGAGTACGTATGATTAGGTTTGATAAGAAATTCACGGAGAGAAAACCAAAAAGTTACTTGTATAATTTTATTATAGAAGAATCTTGCTTAGCACATAAACTTA
Organism: Tanacetum coccineum; assembly: GCA_026074375.1. Taxonomy (NCBI): domain Eukaryota; kingdom Viridiplantae; phylum Streptophyta; class Magnoliopsida; order Asterales; family Asteraceae; genus Tanacetum; species Tanacetum coccineum. Next base: position 20,949 of record BQNB010019376.1, on the reverse strand, counting down.
TATTTAACTCTATCATTTCTCGTTCTTCACATTTTTAAAATTCAAAGCTATAGAATTCGTGAAAGCTCGGCCTAAAGGAACTAGCTAGGGCTCAACACGCCCGATCGAGTCAAAAATTATTCTTATTCTACCCAAAAGAAAAGCAAAACTGTGACAAAACACTTATTATATTTTTGAAAATTTTTAATTTTTTTCATTTTTTTGGTATTTTGTGACAAAACTTGTTCACGTGGTAACAATGCTGCAGGAAACAATCAAATCAAGAAACCCCCCAAACTAGAATTAAACATCGTCCTCGATTTTTGAAGGTACTACATTAATCCTAAGGCCGTTTATGATGTAGCCAAAAGATAAAACGTTAGCTATAAGAAATAGGATATCGGATTCCCAAATGAAGCTTAGGAAGTGAAAACTCTTGATGAATGACAAAAATGAGAGTCTCACAATCCGGGCAATCCTGGACAATAAATAACAACAACATGGAAAACACGGTAATGGAAAAGGACAAGCATTTTACACAACAACAACACTAATACAACTACGATAAGCATGGGGTGCCTCCACGAAAGCTCTTGTTTAAGGGTCGCGATGCTTGACCCTCAACAAGGATTTATTGATCCTTGGGTAAAGTTTGGAGATCTTGAACTACCAAGTGTGGTACGTTCCCTCCAAATGTAGTGCTTTGACCGCGATGACCATTCACTTGAAATTTGGCCCTGCTTTGAGAAGCTCAACAGTGGCCGTATGGAAATACTCTAGGATGGTGAAAGGGCCTTTCCAACGGGATTTTTTAGTTTGCCCGAAGAAAAGCTTATCTTGAATTAAAGAAGAGAGGACTCTATCACCAATGTTAAAACAACGGTTTTTATCTTGGAGTCATGGAGCCTCTTTGTTTAGGCCTTATAGATCAAAGAGTTCTCATAGGCATGATCACGACGATTCATTAGTCCATTGAGTGAACATTTCCGGTGATCACCCGTAAAGTATAGGAACGAAGGTTGCTTGCTTTAAGGCCCAGTAGGCTTTGTGCTCAAGCTCGATCGAAGAAGGCATCCTTTCCATACACAAGCTGTAAGGAGAACACCCGATGGGTGTTTATGTAACTGTGCGGAAAGGCCATAGTTGCATCATCTAGTTTGTCCGAGCCAGGAGGCACGGTTTTCACCTATGGTCCTTTCAAGGATATCTTTTCAGCCACGATTTGATACTTCCACTTGCCCACTTGTTTGTGGTGATAAGGCGGTGGAGATACGGAGAGTAACTCATTAAATTCTGCATGACCTTTTCAAACTGGTCATGTACAAAAATGTTCTATCCGCGATCACTTATGAATTGCACGGGGATCACCAAATCTGGCGAAGAGGGATTTCAGAAATATTGCAAACAACTCTGGGCAATCATTGGTGGGAGCGCTTTCGCTTCACCCATATTTGAACAAATAGTCGACTTCCACGAGAATATACTTTTCCCTCCGTAAGACGGGAACGGGCCCATAAAGTCGATGCCCCACATGTCAAAGATTTCACAAACTTGGATGGAGTTTTGAGGCATCTCATCACGTTGTGAAGTTTTTCCTTGACGTTGGCACGAGTCACAGTTCTTGACAAACACCGTGGCATCTTTATAGATGGTGGGCCAGAAGAAACCGGAGTCAAAGATCTTTTTGCTGTGAGGTTTGCACCAGATGTCCCCCTGTGGGTCCATTGTGCAAGCTCGAGAATGTCGAGACTTCCTGCCCGTGCACATCGCCTGATCACTTGATCCGCACCAATTTTAAACAAGAAGGTTTCATCCCAAAAATAAGGTTTCACGTCCTGAAGAACTTTTTCTCTCTGTTGGTTTGAACAAGTACCCCATCACACGAATTACCCGCGTATAATTTGCAAAGTCGGCAAACCACGTGGTATCTAGAATCTCCACTAAAGTCACCAATTTAACTGATCTCAAGAGGAAAACTTTCATTTATTTCTTTTAGGAACATTGACGGTTTTCATACGGTTTTTCCAATCTGGAACAATGATCGGCAGCGTGGTTCTCGCACCTTTAGTATCAATAACTTTAAAGCAAATTCTGAGGAGGAGACCCATCGGAGCAATCTCGCCTGGCATCCTTTTTGTCAAAGAGAAACTAAGGCGGAATGGGTCCGTATTCACTATGCTTTTGAGTCATGATGAGGTAAAGACCTGAATTTCCTCGGAGAAAAAAAGCATATCACTATGGCAAGTAATTCTTTTTCCAGTCGTAGAGTAGTTTTGTTTGTGCTTCAATCAAGTCTACAAGCATATTGGATAGGCGAAAATGTTTCTCATGACGTTGCCCCAAAACTGCACCTGAGGCAAATCGCTTTCATCGCACATAAGCTCAAAGGAAGGTCCCAATTTGGTAGCAATCAAGATTAGGAGCTTCCGTAATCTATTTTTCATGTTTGGAAGCTCGAAAGCAGTCATCGGAAAAGATGAATGGAGTATTTCTCAATGATCTGGTCATTGGTCGGGATATTTTTTGAGAAATCCTGGGGGGGGGGGGGGGGGGGGGGGGGGGGGGGGGGGGGGGGGGGGGGGGGGAATGAACCGCCGTAAAAACCGGCATGACCGAGAAAACTCCTAATTCCTTTGCCGGTGGTGGATGAGGTATTTTGGAGCAATGACATCGATTTTGCTTTGTCAACCTCAACCCTATTTAGAAATCTTATGGCCGATGACAATGCCTCTTTGACCATAAAATGGCTCTTCTTCTCCCATTTTAGACTTAAGTAGGTGTCTTCACACCTTTGAAGCAATGTCCTAAACGGGAGAGGCAGTTTTGGAAAGAATTCCCAAAGACCGAGAAGTCGTCCATAAAGACCTTCCATCGTTTCTCAACCATGTCATGAAAGAATGCTAACAAACATCGTTGAAACGTGTCCCTGGAGCAATTTGCATAAGCCGAAGGCATGCGACGGTAGCAAACGTTCGATTGGGCAAGTAAAGGAAGTCCCTTTTCTTGATCACGGGTGGTCAATGGGGATTTGGAAATAACCCAGAGAAACCATCGAGGAAACATTATTTAATTCATATCCCCGCTAATCTCTCAAGATTTGGTCCATGAACGTAAGGGAAGGGTCTTTGCGGGTGCTACATTTACTTACGATAGCAATCATACACGCCATCCTGTAACCAAACGATTTGGGATCAATCATTTTCCTCGTTCACTATCACAGTCATTCCTCCCTTTCTTTGGTACACAATGTATCGGGCTATCCCAGGGAGTTTTTTTGGTTTTTGTCGGAGATAGGGATAAAATCAATCCAAGCTTCGAAAGTTTTTCAACCCCTTTTTAATAACATCGTGGATTTTGGATTTTACTCTTCTATGATGTTGACCGCTGGTGCAAGTCTTCATCCATAAGAATCTTGTGGTTACAAAAATTCCGGGTTGATACCCTTAATGTTCAGAAAGTTTCAAGCGAAGCCGCTTGTGGGACTTTAGCACCTTTACGAGAGCGATTTTTCCTCAACATCCCAACTCTTAGCAATAATGACGGGCAACTTGTTTGTCAACCCTCCAAAAATCATACTCGAGATGTGGAGGCAGTTCCTTGAGTTCAACCTCAGCAGTTCATTCAAGCGGAAGAATTGGCTGTAATTTAGTTTCACAGACCCTTAAGCTCATTTTCGGACTTCTGGGAGAAAGTTCCTTGACTTGGAGGGGAAGTGGTGGTTTCAACTATTCCAAGATGGCATCAGAATAAGATGTCCCCCTCAGGACATAGTAGCAATGGATTATATGCTGGACAACTCGGATCATCTGCAGACCAAGAAAGAGTCCGGCTTCTTCAGGAAGCAGGGAAATTCACTATCCCCAAATTGAGGTTAGGGTAGGAGAAGAAGTAGCAACAATTGGAATCAAAATACGGAGAGGAATTTCCCTCGCAGATATATCAGTAAAACCAAGAACTTCTTGAGAGTAATTCCTCACAAGCCATACAAATGACGTCAAACTTGTTTGCCGTCATGTGAGTGTACTTGGCCGAGATCTCGAAAGTTTAGATCAAATTGTAAGTGGGATGGCTTCACTTCCTATTCCTAAAAGTTAATTTCACCCTTGTGCACATCAATCAAAGCACGACCTTTTTTTAAGAAGCACCTCCCGAGAATTAAAGGGACTCGGGGGTCTGGCTCAAAATCTACAACCACAAAGTCGGCTGGAAAGTGAAATACACCAACTTTAACGGAGATGTCTTTTGCAATTCCCATTGGTTTAGAAATTGATCGATCCGCAAGTTCGAGTGTCATGCAAGTTGGAGTAAGATCAGGAAGTGAAAGCTTTTCCCAGACTGAAAATGGCATTAGATTAATGCTAGCACCGAGATCGGCTAATGCTAAGCATTCATCCATCCCTGGAAATTCACAAGGAATCAGGAACTTGCCGGGGTCTCCAAGTTTTCTGGGTAACTTGTTCAAGATGACCGCCGAACAATGTTCATTCATCGAAGTTCGAGCTAGACAGGGTTCATTGGAAGTTCGAGCCACTTCAGTAAGTTTCTCTTTATTCCCAAGTAAGGTTCTTAGAGTCGAGGCGAATTTGGGCATCAAAACAAGAGCATCCGTAAAGCTAATCTCGAAACTCATCTCTTTGAAGATTTCATAGAATTTGTCGATTTGTTCATTAGCTTGATTACGGCTCTTTTCATTATCACGCCTCGAAGGATATGGAAGAGAAACTGAAGGTTTAGTGTTTGGCACGGGAGCAACAACAGGAGCAACAATGGGCTCAAAAACTGGAGTTGTGATTGGTTCAGGACCTACCGGAGGTTGGACGGGTGCGGTACTTTGTGAGCAAGAAGGGTGCACTTGGTCCTTTGTCACCTCGGGTATTGGCTTCACTACTGAAGAAGTAGGAATTGGAGGTCCTTGATATGCAACACCGCTTCGGGTAGTGATACCCTTTAAGTCTTCTCTAGGGTTAGTAACTGTGTTACCAGGGAGTGTCCCTGACCCTGAAGTAGAAGCGGTATTGGCAGTTACAAACTTAGCCAACATATCAGTCAGATTTGCCATTTGATTATTCAATTTGTTTGTTTCGATTTGCATGCTCTGACCCTGGTTTTGGAGGTTATTTTGCATGTTTCTCATGATAGCATCATTAGCCTTGACGTAGTTGTCAAAATCGTTCTTGGTGACACTGTGTGTCTGAGGAACGGGGGCTTGATAAGCTGGAGACTGATTAACCTGGGGTCTATGAAGTTGATTCTGACTGAAATTGGACTGGTTAAAATTTCCACCTCTGTTTTGGTTGAAATTGCTCTCCCGGTTTTGGTTAAAGTTATTCCCCCGATTGAAATTGTTAGCATTATTAGCTTGAGAGTTCTGAACGGGTGGAAAACCTGGAGGTCTAATATGATTTGCAACCATTTGAGGTCGGAAATTGGAGCTTACTTGGTTGTAATTAGCTGCAGCGGCTTGTGACACATACTCAGAAATGTTGTCCCGATAAACGTTGCCATGAGTGGCTGGACAGTTTTGGTGAGAATGGGCACCACCACAAGTAACACAACTTAGCTCAACTGCTTTGGCAGGTGCAGGAGCTGGAGCAGAAGCTTGGTTCTTCTTGTCTAAGAGCAATGCTCGGACAATATCCTTAAGTTCAGCAACATCAGGTGAAACAGCTTGGGTGGAAGAGTTTGTACTTACCTTGGCAACAACTGCCTTAGCTCGTGTTTGACGAACCTTGGACTTGCTCTCGATGATTTTTAAACATTCGCGAGGCATTTTGTCCAAAAAGTTTCCACCTGCTGCGGAGTTCAATGAATCTTGATCATTAATGTTCAAAGCATTATAGAATGTATCAAGTTGATGCAATTCTGAGAATCCATGGTGTGGACATGCCCTAAGTAGATCATTGAAACGATCCCAAGCTTCATAAAACGATTCATCGAACCTTTGCTGAAATCTGGTGATCTCATTGCGAAGATTCGTCGTTTTAGAGGGAGGGAAAAACTGGTTGATGAATTTGGATACAAGATCGTCCCAAGTTTGAATGGATCGAGGGGGTTCTTTTTCTAGCCATATTCGGGCTGCTCCCTCGATAGAGAATGGAAAAAGCATAAGCTTAATCGTAGCAATTGGAACATTGGGGACCCTCATTGTGGAGGTGATCTTGTTGAAGTAACGGATATGAGCATGCGGGTCTTCTTTGTCATGACCGAAGAACTGTTTGTTCTGGACAAGATTGATTAACCCATGCTTTAGCTCGACCTCGAAATTGTTTGCCACAATTTCAGAGAAGTAAGGATTGCGTCCTCGGTAACCCCTCAGTTGGGTGCTATGGAGCAATTGAGGCCATAGTTCCGAGTCGTCTGCCATTGGCTCTACGGGAGGATCTTCCTGAAATGGGTATTCTATCCGAAGAGGTTTCATATAACTCGGTGGTTCTTCAGGTGAGAGGATGCTGCTCACGGGACTGAGATCGAGTGCGCAGCACAAAATGAAATAAAAAAAAGAAGTTACACAAATTTTTTTGAATTTTTGGATTTAAAATATATTCACATCTATTTACACGGACAAGAGATAGACAACTTAACAGCCAAATAATCGATCTTACTTCACGGTACTCTCAGAATGAAAAACGCACAGGATGAGCGGAGGAGTAGAATAGCGCGAAGCTTTATTTCGTCCTTTCGGGTCGTAGTTCCTAGGAACACCCTCGCTTATAACCCTCTTTATAGTTTGTCAAATCGATAATGAAGGTGTAGCCCGTATATCGTCAAGTGAAACAGAAGGCCAGTTTTAAATCTTGGTTCGATTGAGAACTCAGTAGTTAACCGGAACTTATTATGATAATACCTCATGAGACTATTTTTTAATTGGTATTTTACCAATTAGTGAATTTTAATTTTTATGGACAATTTTTTTATATTTTTGAAATTTTTTTTTTTTTTTTTTTTTTTTTTTTTAATTTTTATATGATATGTATTAATAAAAAGAAAAGAAAAATATTTTTGTGTTTTTTAATAGATAGAATAACAAAAGACAGTATTCAGATCAAATCTATATCAATTCGTAGCAAATGCCTCCCCGGCAACGCGCCAAAAATTATTGTCAAATAGACATCATAAAAATAACACAAATGCAGATTCTAACCGAATGCCCTTAACCAAGGCAAAAGGTCAAAATCTACACAAAGAGATTAAATATATAAGAATCAATGATAAAAAGATTCCGGAAGAGATATTCCCGGGTCGTATGTCCCAACGAGGCTGCAATTGAAGGTAATCCTGGTTTGATGAGAAATTGAATGATGGAGAATATTTAGATATAATGGAAACACTGATATAATTACAACTAAAATTAATTAAATAAAACCTAATTTAATCTACGGGTAAACAGATCATAGGAAATGGGGATCTTAAACACGGGAAACAAAAATAGTTAAAGAGGAACAATGCCAACAATTAAATCTATACTAAAATACGGAACTGAATCAGGTATCGGGAACCTAAATACTAAAAATTCAGAAAAATAAATGCTAAATTAAAATTAAAAATTAAAATAAAAATTCTAATTAACTTAATTAGAAAATAAAGAAACACCTAGAACTATAACCGGAGGTCGTTAATGTAAAACAAAAGAAACGTAAAACGCACTCGTTAAAACGGGTCAAAGACTGAATTTTAATAAAAATTAAACTATTACCTCAATGTATGTAATTTTCCTAGACACGAAATGACCAAAAGAAAGATTTTTTAAAAAATAAAAATATTTTTACTAATTTCTGAATTTTTATGAATTTTTTAAAGATAATTACTAATTAAAACTAAGAAAATAGAAAAAGACAAAAAATAAAATTATAGAAAATTCTAAAAAAATAAAATTAAATAAATAAAAAGTAACCATTCTAAAAATATAAAAATGCCCAAAAGTTACGTGTTTAAATAAACACTGGTACAATTAAACTCATGTTAAATTTTTTTTATTTTTTTATAAAACCTAATTTAATAAATAAATTAAATAAAACTAACTGCAGTTAATTTTAGGGACTAACAGAAGAAAGGACATAAGGACTTAACGGGAACAGACCAAACAACAAGGGGGATTAACAATATAAACCTATAAAAGCGATACAAAAATTACACAACAGTCCCTGCAATGGACCCCGATTTTACAAAGCAAGTCCAAACAGCTTATTATCAAAAAGCTATAAAAGCAAAGTGTGAAGGGGGGGACTGAGCTTATCATTTCTACAAAAGGGACAAGGTGCTGAATCTAACTTATTAAGCCTAGAAAAGTAGCTTTGGGCGTCAGAGCTTATTAAATCTTATTTGATGATTGATTATTTTTTTTTTTATTAGTTTAATTTTATATTTTTAATAGTATTTTTTTTTTTATTTTGTTGTATTGAAGCTTAATTTCTTTTCTTTATTGGGATTTAAGCTAACAAAATAAGCTACAACTAATGGGGAACAGTTAATAAGGAGAGGGGAGTCCTAAATAAGCTAAGGTTTCTAGAATAAGCCCTAAAATAAGCTGGAAATGAGATAAGCTATGTTAACAGTTTTAAAAGAAAACAGAAAAAGGCCTACTTTAAGCCTAATTTAAGCTAATCTAATAAGCAATCTAAATTAAATAAGCTGCTAAACCTACTAGAACTACCCACCGCTATAAGGAAAAAACACTAAGAACCTAGGCTTAGTATTAGAAATAGCTAGAAAAGTGGGGCTGAATTAATTGTGCGCAGCACCAGGGGAAATGCAACAGTGGCCTAGGGCTTATTCAGCGTTAACACACATAAGCTCATAAGAGCTTTTTTAGCCAAATCACACCACAAACAGATTTAATTAATGGCTTGTCTGGCTTATTTCCAAAAAATGAGAGGTCTAGTAAAAAGCAATATAAGCTGCTGATATTGTATCTTAAAAATGAGGGTTCTTTTAAAAAAATGCAAAGCCAAACTTTGACTTATATTGTCAAAGTAAAAGGGACAGCAACAAGGGGCTTTATTTTTGGCTTTTTGCAACTCCAACACACAAGAAGTAGGGTCTTAAGCTGTTTCAACAGATTAAGCCCTTAAGGTCACTTTGGCTTATTAAGAATTTTTGACAGACACCAACCGGTACTAACCACCAATCTATTATTACACCCACACTCAATGGCCCACAACTTTTTATAGTTACAATGGACCAATGAGCCCACAACACTCAGCCAGATTGGCTGAGTGACTTTGAACCAACAACCATACTACCATATGACCCATTTTAAGACTAAACCAAACACCCCCTTAATTTATTAACTTCGGTTTTTAGTGCCCTTTTTCAATGAAAGTAACTGGGTAAGACAAGTGTTTTTAATTACTTTGAACTATAACACATTGTACACATGATATGGCAAGTATTAAACCGAATTGGTGGCATAACTACACATAGATTTTTTGATAAATGTAATAACACAAAAAAAAAAACTCTTATCTTTTATAAAACTGGAATAATACAACACCAAATAAAAATAAACTGAGTACAATAACTTTTTTAACAAAACTTTAATTAAATTTTACACTAAGAAAGAAAAAACAGGGATTGGTGAAAGTCGGCTGTTCTCTCTCTTTAATAGATGCTCAAGCCTTTTCTATTGTCTACTCATTAGTTATTGTTTGTGTGTAGAAAGTCACACACACTTCTCAGCCCTTGGATTGCAATGTGCTACCTTATAACTCATCTTAGCCATCTAATTGGGTCCGGTTGTGTAAGAATTGCCCAGGTGTGTAGGTAAACTAGTGATATGGGATTTGGGAACGGGTAGGGGGGATAGCTGTGAGTGTACTAGGGAGGATGTTTGTGAGGAAAACAGTGGGGAGAGGTGGGTATAAGGTTATGGCTGCCAGGGGTTCAGGACAGTTATGTGGCCAGTTTAAACGAAAAACCTTGGGAAGAAGCAACTCACCCCTCAACGTTCTTCTAATTTTCATTTTATTTAAGCCGAGAAAATCAGTTATAAATAAGTTTGGAAAGTGGCACTTTTGGCCCTTGTCGTTTTATAACAAAAGAATTAAAAGAGGTTTTGGCAAATTGCAAAAATGGTCCCTCTGGTTTAAACATAATAAAAGAATTGCCATTTGGCAGTTTTAGTCCCTCTCTTTATTTTAAACCATTTTTCTTTTATAAAACCTATTTTTAAAAATGACAATTCTAGTCCCTAAGGTTTTGTAAAAAGGATACAAGTGCATGGTAAAAGTAATTAGTTCCACTTTGAAATTGTTTGTGCTTGGAGGAATTGCCCACTGGGTTGGGTTTGGCCGCAATCCTGTACAGGTTTGGCTATGGTGCTTTTTCAAGCCAATAAGGTTATGACGTTGTGTTTTTTGTGTGTACAATTGGCAGATATTGCTGTAACTAGTTCTAGGCATTATGACTTCCACGTCCTTCACCCGACTTTAGTCCCATGCACACAACTGCGGCTGTTGAAATTTAAAGCTGGCCCCATATGGTCTTCACAGACTTCATACTACACCACAAGGTCCTTTCCCTGCCATCAGATGGGTTTAAGAATTGCATCAATAGTATTCTTCAGTTCGGCTCCGGTTTTTGCCTGCTGATTCTTCAGCTATTGACTCTGACTTGTTTCTTTATTTGGACTAATGCCTTTATTCAGACCCCGATCTAACCATTCCATGCTCAGTTATATGTCATTTTTGGCATAGTGTGTTTTCATCACTGAATATCATATATCCACTTCCTGCGACCCTCCACCATCAAACAAACATATCTTTGGCAGTTTTCTTGTCTGGTTTTGTCATTTAAGCTAATTTTAGAGGTTAAGAAGATATGTGTAATTAAGCACATATCATTTGGTCGATCTCTTTAACCTTTGAGTGTCCCTGGTAGAGCCCTAGTCTTGAAGAAGATGATGTTGCATTAGATCTTTGAGGTTTTTTTGGTGCTTGATAGTAATTTATCTTACTCTATTTAGCACGGCACGCCTCGTTTTCATATGGATCTAATGGATTTGCACTTTTGGCTATTCTCTCAGCACGGATATCATTGACTTCATTTTGATACTGCTTCAGAATGTCAAAAAGTATGTGATATGAGATGGTGTCTATTTCTTTTGATTGCTTGACAACCGTCACAAATCTTGACCATTCTGGTTGAAGTTGTTGAAGAAATTGAACATTCATTTGCATTGTAGTAACTTGCAAGTTGTTCCTTTCAACTCATTCATCAGTTTATAAAACCGTGAGTAATACGACTCCATTGATTCTCCATCTCGAGAAATAAACTTCCCAAATTCCTAGAACAGATTAGTTTTTACATCTTGCACGTTCAATGATTCACCCTGTTGTAGCCTTTCAATGGCTATCCACATTTCATTGGCCGTATTGCAAGCATCAACAGTGGAATAGATTTCATCTCCAATACCAGTTAAAAGCAAGAAAATTGCTTCTTTTTCAGACAGAAAGTGTTCTTTGTTCTCTGGAGTCCTGTTCAATAATATTTCAATTGTTGTATGTTGTTGTACTGCAGGATTACCTTCCGTTGCAGCAACAGCTTGAACTAGTACAGTAGATGGCACGTAGGGACCAGATAGTATGCTTTTTCTCAGTCCCTCACCATTTGGTTTCGTGTCAATGTACCGTAGAAAACGTGATCTCCATTGTGAATATCTTCCTGGTCCAAGCATTGGTGGACGATCTTTTGAACCAGCTGCCATGATATTATTATGCATTTGACTATCTGTTGAGGATGTATTGACTGGAGTAGACATGATGAATGAATGGTTATGAATTATGAAGTGTGAAAGTTGTTGGATCTTAAGTGGATATGATGTGATTGAAGTTGTGGTTTTGAATACAATTAACGATCACGGGATTTTACAAGTCTATGATTAAAACCGATAAAGAGTTTAACGGGATTTTACAAAATCAATAGAAAACCATGAATGATTGATTGTTTGTTGTTTTTGATTAATTGTCCTTGTAGTCCGAATTAAAGTCCAGAGTCCTTGTAATTAGTCCTTGAAGTTTGTTTGTCTTGATGTTATGTTTTGATTAGACAATGATTAATAGATTCCCAAATTCGGTCAAATACCACCTGATGCGCGGATCGACCTTACCAAAAAAGCAGCTTCAGTGCAAAACGACAATGAGACAAAACAGTAACTTGAAACAAAATGCAAGATCTTGAGACAAAAACGCGATGAACAAAAACGCAAAGATTTGAGGCAAATGCAACATGAACAAACGCAAGATTTTGAGACAAAATGCAAACGAACATAAACAGATATACCAATTGTAGGATCCCGAATATCACTTCATAACATATAACGAATCGAAGAAGAAAATAGAGAGTGGGAAGATTTCTAGAGAGAGAAACAAGAGAGAGGTTAGAGAGAAAAGAGAAAAAAGAAAATGAAATATTATAAAAATGAAATCCACTACTTTTCCTAGGTGGAAAAGTTACTTATATACCCCGAAACATTAAGTGACGTTCATGATATTTGACTAGGACCCGGGCTCGGGTTTTGTTTGGGATTAAACCCGAAACATATACAATATTAGATTAACTATCGAGCCCGATTCCCGAAACTCATATTTACAACGTTAAATAATTGTTTGACGAGACTAACATTACATAATGGACGACACTTCATGTTCGCACTCAACATTTTTGAGGATACAGTATGCACATCATGGCCTATCATCTACTCTGAGTTACAACAAGAAAATATAAGAAGCTATATACCTTGTTGTAAATGTAATTCGCTAAAGAAAAAAAACTGAGGGGTTCAGTTTAGCTTCAGCGACCAATTTCAAAACTGAAAGGTCCACTTCAGTTTTGTGAGTTTGCTGACCTTTGGTTCACCTTTGGAGATTCAGCTCTGAAAGGGTGCTCAGGTTCGCTGGAGGGTTCAATTGGGAGAAGGTTCATACTGCGGTATAATCTGATTATGACTACAACATGAATTTGCCTCTAGTTTTAGAGTTCTGTACGTGAAACTTCACGTATACATGATTAAGCCCACTAGAGGCCCACCTTTCTTTTTCCTTTAATGAAGCCTATCACCTTGGTTTCTTTTTTGAATGAAAGTTCAAGCTAAAGGGATCAGTTCAGTTCAGGTGTCAGCGCTTGGATGGTCTACAAAAACTGAACTTGGTTAAGTCTTCCATTCATGATTATAACATTATAACGTGATCTTGGTTTAAGTTTTCGAAAACTGATATAATCTACGCGCACACCTTAAGTCCTCTTCATTTTAAACACCACTGAAACTGATTTGAGGCCCATTCCATTAGCACGTATGTATATATACTGATATTAATCACGTCATTATTTAGTTCCTTTATAAACTAAAGAAACACATAAGCGTTATCAGTTTCATTACATTTAATAAACCCACTGTCAGTTCATAAAACGGAACACACCATTAGTTTTAAATAAATCTGAAGCCTCACGCATCGCTTTTGTTTTATTAAAGACTGACAAACATGTGTTAAAAGGCTAATACCGCACACCAATCTTTTTAAAACTGAAAATGAACTCCATGTTCATCGGTTTCGTTTTGTTAGGGGGTTGGTTTGTGAGTTCAGTCTTGGGTTCGTGACCCACTGATAATCACCAGCATTTATCAGTTTCATTAAACTGAACAACCAATGATGCACCCTTTTGATACCTCTGTTGCCATATCATTTCCTATCTATACTTCCATAACCATAGACTGATGTCACCGGTCAATGAAACCATATCTAACACCTTATCTACTTAACACTCGCTGGCAACAACCCAAAACCACTCGTCTTCACAGAAAAATCCCATCACCATCATCTTTGCACCCTCCGACCATCACCACACTGGTAACAAAAAAACCTTATACAAAAAAATTGATTCATGATGAACAATCCCTCCCTCTGTTGTTGGGTGGTTTTTTCATTATTTTTTTACGATCTGGGTTTTTAGATCAGTTGTTTATTATTTTTGAGTGTCTTAAGATGGTTTTTGTTTGATGATTTATTTTGGGTTTCGTGTTTGAGTTTTTGAAGAAGAGTTTAGATAATGTTTAGATCTGGTTTTGTGTTGTTTTTGTTGTGACGTGAGGATTGATGAGGTTTTGTGTGATTTTTTATGGTTATGAGGTGTGGATCTGTGATTTTGTTTTGTTTGACTTATCTATTGAAGATAAGATGGGGATGAGGTGTCGTGTTTTGGGTGGTTGTTGTGACAAAGCTAAAGTAATGTTTCTTTAGTTTTTGTAACAGCTGGGTTTTTGGCTTTTTTAGCTTTTTATCAATAACAGTGTACATCTCCCCCTTAAAAGTTGCAACATCATTAGCAATTTTTGAAGACACGCTATTATGACATAGCTCAAATGTTATTAGTAATCATTTCAAAAGGATCTGGATCATAAGAATAATCCATAGGCTCTGATAGCACTTGTTGGTCCATTTACATCGTGCAACATCTATGAATATATTCAACACGATAATGTAGACCATAGATACTAATAAGACACAATTCTGTACTTTTCAACGTTTAATCTTTATGATTATCTTTACCCAAAGAATTATACCCGGTTGTTGGCGGAACAACAACCGGGATTAAATGACAAATAAACTCTCCTAATATGAACCACAAGCATCTTAGCTTAGTATGTTCTAGAAGAGGATCAAACCTATCAACTAATACATTTTGTATTTTGTGTTTGTTTAGGAATGGATACTATCTATGTTTTACAACCTGCTACTTATAATGCAAAAAGGTTAAGCTTACTCTTAGTAGCTTTAAGTAAAGTAAAAAACCTATGTGTACCATGTCGCGTTTTCAGCCAAAGCTAACACTTTCCATGCTGCCACTTCATCAAGGACAAAAGCAAATAGTTATATTAACTATTTGCGTTTTAGCAACTCTTATACTTTTGTCTTCCTTTGTTTTTAGCTGTTAGTCTTCAGGTTGTTTTCTTTCAAAGATAGTCTTCAGGGAGTTAGTATGTTATTTGTCAACACTTACTAACTCCATCATTTTGATCTTGTTCCTTTCTTCACTCGTTGAGAACCGCCTCAGGTTGTGCCAAGTCTTTTCTTCAGACTCTAAAGGAATTCTTGAGGATGACTCGCTGAACAAATCATGTACATTGGATAATTAGGAAGTAAATTGGCCTAACAGTAGCAATCTGTAGCTATGTCCTCAGCTGAAGCTGGATATGTAGTTGTTGCTAGATGTTCTGTGCCATTTTATATGATTGAAGAGATTAACTCCAATATTTTGACATCATCTATGAGAAGGTACCCATATTTTATGATAACACAAGTGCTATTGCAATTTCAAACAATCCAGTTATGCACTCAATAACAAAGCATATTGATATCCAATATCACTTTATTAGAGATCATATTCTAAAAGGGGACACTGAATTACATTTTATTCCCATTCCAATATCAACCTTGCTGATATCTTCACCAAGCCTTCTAGATGAGCTAACTTTCAAAAGTTTGTAGTTGAATAGGTCTTGCTGAACATTGTTGATACAAAACTTGAACCTTCGTTCTGATAAAGAAAACTCGAAGGTTCAGCTTTTCCAACCTAAAACTAACATAAACTTTATTGTTAAGTGTCAGTTCAGATTTTTCTTATTAACCTTTAGCTTGCTTAAGTTAAGTAACTAAGCAATCACTTGTGTCTCACTCATGGATTTGATTGAGCATAGGTGGTTTTGTCTCCTTTTCTAAAGCATTGATATTGGTGAACATCAAGGACTAAACAAAAACTGATTTATTTTCTTCAGTTTAGTTTTGACACCTAGACCATATCTTGATCTTCAGCTTTCTTGAGTTAAGTAACTAAGCAATCACATATGTCTCATTCATGGATTTGCATGAGCATGTGTGGTTTTATCACCTTCGCTAGAGCATTAGTGTTGATAAAGATTATGCCAGAATTTTGATCTAACTCTTCAGCTTCCTTGAGTGAAGTAACTGAGCAGTCACATATGTCTCATTCATGGATTTGCATGAGGATGTGTAGTTTTGTCGCCTTTGCTAGAGCATTGGTGTTGGGAAAGATTACCAATATCTGTTCAGCATAACATAACACCAAACCTAAATCTAGTTCAGCTCTTTCAAAACATCAATCATATGCCAGTTTTCAAAACAAAAGTGATTTTCAAAATTAATATAATTTTCTAATTTTATTAAAAAAGAATATCCAAACGTTCGAATGACCTCACCCATCCTCTCTTACCTACTTTTACAGTTGAACAGACGGTTGTTCATTGTTCAAGATGTCAGAAAGCACTTTTGCTAACTTTCATTAAATACGAAGTTTAGCAAAATGTGAAAATAAAACCCTAAAAACCTTTCAAATCCTTATATCTTTCAAAAGAAGATAAAACTTTTCAAAATATTTTTTAACAAATCACTTTCAGAACAATTACAATCCTTATAAAACCGAAAACATCACTTTAACAAATCACTTTTCACAAAACATCTTTCATCAAAAACACACACATAACCAATCCAAACAAATCAACACCTCAAAACCCTAACCTAAGATGGCAGAATCATCACACCAAGAACAAATCCCTCAACAACAAGAACAAGTTCCATAAGAGGAGAAACCAGAAAGCCCTATTCCTTTTAAGCCTGCCACTCAAGTTGGGTTTGACATTGTAGAAATCATCTTCAATCCCAACAATGAAGTTGCTCTTCTTTACCTTCCACATACAAACTCAGACTACTTTAAAGTTGTCTCAGACTTCATCTCCAAATGTTGTCTTAGGAAGACATTTACTAAAACACCAAATCAGTACAAGGAGTATCTATCTAAGTTCTGGTACACTGCCAAAGCTCTCAAAAACTTAATTGTTTGGTTTTTAACTCCTAGTGGGGGTATTTTAGATGAAGTAGAGGTAAATACTTTTAGGAATACCATTGAGGCACACTACTTTGCCCACTCTAGTAAATATGTTGAACTACATTCTATAGAAACAGTAAGATAGTGGTTTCCAATAATTAGGTATGGGGAGGCAGTTGAAGCCAAAAGAAACTCTCAGAAAGAGTCTTCTTCCTCCTAGGTGGAGGTTGTTAATGGCCCAAATCATTCAATGTCTAGGGGGTAAGACTAGGGGATTTGATTAAATAACCAACAAAGATGCTATTATTATTTATTGTCTTGAAAATAGGATTAACATAGATTATGCTAGGTTGATTTGGGAGGATCTCATTAGTAAGTTGGATAAGAAAACTAGAGAAAGAGTTGTCCCTTACCCTAGGTTTTTATCTCTTTTACTAGAACATGAGATGGAGGGTTATGGAAATGATGGTGTAACCCTTAACCTCACTCAAGTCTTTAGTGTTCACAATTGGGCACGAAAGAAAAGCTAACCTGATGGACCTCCCTTCATAGACCACATGTTGGCCATCTGCAATGTAGAGAAGCCTGTGGTAATCAAAGCTCCTAAAACCTCCTTAAAAGATAAGAAGAAGGTTCCTAAAGGCACAAAGCCTAGAGCTAAATCTGGACATAGGAGGAAGCAAATTCTTGTTTTATATAACCATCCTCAGTCCAAGATAGAGGTAACCAAAGGTGTCTCCTCGTTAAAAGGGGGCACTGGATCCTAAACTAGCCATTCATTGAAAGAAACTCAGTCTAGTTTGGCCTTGGACACAAACCCAAGCCAACCTCCAACTTCCACCCCTGTGGTTGCTGGAATGTATAATGAGGTCCAGCAAGCAACTTGTGGCCCAACATCTTTAGGGGTCACCAGTAAAGAAGGAGTCAACCCTCAGCTCATTAGAGTTATGTCAGCATCCATAACAAAGCATGTTTATTCATATTCTATAATTCTACACTCTAAGTTTTCATCAAGACATGATGCTTCAGCAGCTTTCACAGCTGAAGCTGATCTTGGCAAATCTGATCCTAATGATTCAGTATCTCATCAACAAGAGAAATCAAAATCTGCTAGTGAAGGGTTGGAAACTGTCCTCACTAAACCTGCCACAGGAAAGGGAGCCGGCTCCATTGAAAAGGAGATTGAATAAGTTTAGGAAGAATTCAACACATCTCCTGACATCTCCAGTTCTGATGATATAAAGAAGGAAATCAAGCAGGAGGATTTGTCCAAGCTGATGGAAAATGTTGATGTTGATTTTATGGATTTGGACTCCCCTAAAGATGATTAACTAATCATTGTTCAAGAGGATGAGGATGAAGAAGTGAATGCTAAAAAGGATGGTGCTAAAAAGGTTCATGCTGAAGAACCTAAAGAAACTAAAGATGCTTCAGGTTCATATCATCCATCTCCATAGACTTCAAATTCAAGAGCTGAGCAAACAATTGCACATTCTTCATACCTTGAACTCCAAGCTGGATAAAGAAAGGGAAGAAGTTGATGCTAAAACTGTTTGGTTCAAAGCCCAACCTTCATTTCTAAATGTGGAATAGCTGACTAAGCTACTCGTAAAATATTTAACACTGGAATTGTCAAAGCTTTTATCTTCTCATGATTTTAGCAACTCATTACCAACTAAGCTAAAAGAGCTCCCCTCCAAGTTTAATGATTTATCTGGGGAGATCAAGGAGTTAAAGAAGTATGTAGAGAAATTAAAAGTTGAGCTTCCAAGGGATTTGAAAGAAATTCCTACCAAGCTGGAGAAGTTTACTTCAACTGTCTCTAATCTTACCACTCAAGTAGCTGAACTGAAGACTCTTTAGTGGGAACTTCCAACTGAATTTCTTTCTCTACCAGGCCAGGTTTCCTCTATTCAAGCTAAGATCAAGACATTGGATGCTCTTCTAAGTCTTCTCTCCAAGGTAACTAAAGCCTTGCACAGGTTTGCAAAGGCTGTTGAGAAAGCATCTCGCAAATCTGGTGATCAAGGTGTTCCTTCAGCAGACCAAGCTGTCACTCACCCTGCTGAGGGGAGAAGAACATAAAACAAGCTACAATCACTCAGCTATTCAAACAAAGAACTGAAAAAAATGTTGAAAAGGCAAACCTAAACCAACAACCAAAACTAACAACACCTAAAACAACAACAATCATTCCACCAATCATCACTTCAATAACAACACAATTTCCTATACCCTTCCTCTCAATTCCCAAGAGCCTCCTCAACTCTGAGGGGGAACTAATAAGAAAGACAAGGGCAAGAGTTGTGTCTTCCAAAGATGCTGGAAAAGAAGGTACTGAGAGTGAATCTAATGAAGAAGACAATTTGACTGGCTCCATTGTTAGATCTTCTAAGCCGAATAAACTAAAGCAATTTGACTTTAAACTAAAGTAGGTGAACACATCCATTTAACAACAGATCAAATTTAAGAATAAATGAGGCTTGAAGAAATAGCCAAAGCTGAGATGGCTAAGAAAGAAGAGGAAGTGGTTAAAGAATAACTGATTGATCTTCTGGGCTTTGATGTGGTGACAGGTTTTTACAAAGCTAACTTGTAGTGTGATAAATATTGTGATAAGATGTTGAACATAAGGGTACAGTCAAAATCACAAATTGTGATGTGCTTAAAGGAAAGGGACCTATTACACTGAAGGTATATAGGGAAGATGAAATTGATGAAGTCATTCTTGACTTAAAATCCAGTGACTTACATCTCAGTAAATTAAGAGAGGTAATGCAGGTTTGTCCAAACAGAAAAAAGCTAGATGGTCTACCATCTATGAGAAAATCAAGAAAAGAATGGATTATCTGCATAAAACTAAAGTTGAACTAGAGATTGACTTCAGCAAACCCTTTAGTGAACAAGATCCACTTGACAAGCTGAATGATCTTGCAATAAAGAAGAGAAAACATGTTGATGATATTCATGACTACTTTAGGTCAACCAAGAAGTTTAAATCATTAGTTCAGTATGAAGATCATCCAGCTAGGACTGTGCTTAATAATCCATGTCTGGGTATGATCTTGTTCAACTCTGTTTAAAGATAAGACTTTGTCACTCTTGAAGACTTTAAAGATTTCAACAATGAAATGTTATACATTATGCGAGAAATCTTCTTCAAACTTCACCAAGGACATTTCATTGATGATCATGCTAGGACTTTTAGTTTCTTTTTACTTGCTAAAGTTGGCAAGAGGAACCTGAACCCCCTTAAGCAAATGAGGACCATTAAGAAGTTGAGGTAGTAGATGTTATAATATTTTGTAATAACTTTATCTTTTGTATTGTAGTGTAATGAAAGTTAGTATGAAAGGTTATCATTTTATGTTGTTCAAGTTTATCAGTGTGTAAGAAGAAGTTGTTTGCTCGCTTACTACTGATTTTAACTTAGGTTATTTATATATTCAAATAGGGGGAGATTGTTGGGTCAGTTTGTTGAGCCCTTCAGTATCTCAGTAGATTTAAACATAAAATCACTTAAGTATAAAACAAGCTAAAGATAGTTCATCTTGAGTTCGCTGAAGACACTTCAGCTTCAGCTCTTTAGGTACTTAGAAGAAAGGAAAAACGAAAGAAGAGAAGGATGACGGGCCGTTTAGTTGGTGAATTTTTTTTTTCAGTTTCTAATTTCTTAAAAAAGGGAATTGTTTTTCTTCTTTAGAGAAGAGTTGAGATTTTGAAAACCCGTTTAGTTAGAGTTATATTTTTTCTTTTTATTGAGAAGAAATGAGAATGAAAAAAGTGAGAATGATAAAATAGGCTTTCCACTTTTTTGAAAAATATTAAAAAAAATGTGTGTGGAAACTAAAAGGGGGGGTTGAATAGTTTACAGGTTCGTTTTACGTTTTAAAAGTTTGCTTTCAAAACTGTTTAGATCCGAGTTATATGTTTAACCAATCCACAATATGAACAAGTAATAACCATCTAAACTAAAACTAGATAACAACAATAATAATGTAAAGATATAAGGAAAGGAACAACCAAACCAAGACACTAAGATTTTTATAGTGGTTCGGCTACGAAGCACCTCTTCGCCCTACTCCACTCCCCGAGTATCCGACTCGGGATTTTACTCTGTCAACAAGCTCCCTTTAG